>JAGFNQ010004202.1:191330-224443 GCA_024364735.1 Boesenbergia rotunda
ATTGTATATTATCATTATAGTGTTAATAAAAATTGTATATTCTTTCATTTTAAGGGTTTTTGTTAGGATCGTACGATTTTACGATCCGATCCTGACCGATCCGATCCTGTGTAGGATCGCGATTCTACGAACATTGCTTGGTGGTGCATACCCCTTTAACTCACCGAGTACACTGTTAGCTATTATTTTCAACTTTGATATCATCTTATCCCATGTCATATTAGAGTTACTGTATATTTCGTCTAATGCTTGTATTCCTACCTTCTCCTTCAATATGTTTTGTTTCCCATCCTTTAACTTCCACCACTTAATTCTAGGAGTCGTGTATATTTTT
This sequence comes from Boesenbergia rotunda, assembly GCA_024364735.1. NCBI lineage: Eukaryota > Viridiplantae > Streptophyta > Magnoliopsida > Zingiberales > Zingiberaceae > Boesenbergia > Boesenbergia rotunda. The sequence continues at coordinate 191,665 of JAGFNQ010004202.1, forward strand.
CCTCTATTGATATTATGATTAAGGCGTATATCCAATACTACTAATCTATGTTGAGTAGTTAAGCTTTCTTCAGGGATGACCTTACAATCTTTATAAATCTTCCTATCTCTGTTCCTAATCATAAAAAAGTTAATTTGTGATTTATTATTCCCACTTTTGCATGTGATCAAGTGTTCTTTTTTCTTAAAACATGCATTAGCTAGTATAAGGTCATATGCTATCGCAAAATCCAATATAGCCCTTCTTCATTTCTTATTCCAACCTCATAACCCACAAGTACCCTCTCATATTCCTTATTTTTTACTCCAACATGTTCAGTTAGATCGTCTCCTATTAAAATCATTTTATTTAGCGAAATATTTTATAATACCTCATCTAAATCATTCCAAAATCCTATTAAGTGTGACTTTCCGAAAGTGATCCACCGATGGATTATAGGTCATGAAGTAGGAGCCTAGGGGCTACTTGAGGACAGTGCATACATGTGTTCGCAATTGTATTAGTGCATTTCTTGTTAGTACATATATTTTTTTTAAATAGATTCAAGAGTTTATTATCAGAAACTGATGAACTTAGTGTATACATAGTGCAAGAGCTTGAATTAGATATCAAAATGTAGTCGACTGGGAAATGGAATTGCAGCAGCGCACTAGCAACTCCCTTAAACTTTAAATTATGAAAAAAGATTTTTGAAAAAAAAAAAATGTGTGAAAGAGAAAATTACTAGATCTAGAACTCTCCTTGCGGTCCTACTTACCTCTCCAGCAAGTGCCACAAAAAGGATGGCCACAAGCAGCAGAGGTCATCCTGTCATGAGGGTAGTTTTCAAAACAAATTCCACAAGTAAGCTGCCATCAACAGAAGTCCATGCATAACAAACGAAAAGTAAGTTAAAAAATAATTGCACTAATCCATCCAATAGCAAAAAAATCGCATGCAACAAACATTATTAAAAAATAATAAAATTGCAAATTCATCTTACCTCTCTAGAATCCTGCACTTCAACTAGCTTCTCCAACAGACCAACAACCTTTCGAACATGTTCTTCATCTGCAAACCATTCATCGTTTACTCGACTAACACTCCTGAACAAGCAAAAGTCAAAACATCAGAAATTGAAGTGTAAACAAAAGTACAAAAAGTACTTCTGGTGAAAACAATACCAAGCAAACATTATACCTCTCTAAATCCACTCTAGTAGTTTGTCTATATATCAAACAATAAATGATATGGAGAGTCAACTCATTTGGAATAGCTGTCCAGGAAAAGGTATCAATGGAATGATCAAAGAAAAAAAGAAACATTTTCCTGAATGTAGGAGATACTACGATACAACTATATTCTATCATAGATGCCATGCTCACATTCATTCAACCATTGAATTCAAATATAGTCATATTTTCAGATGTTAATTCTAAATTTGTTCGATTGACAACTGCAATATCATGAACAAAAAAACAGCCAGCATGTCTATAAATAAATAAAATAAAAATGTCAGCTACAAAAAAAATAACAGGATCCAACCGCTAAATTAATAGGATTTGGCACATATTCTACTGTCTATCCTGTTCAGGATCTAAATGAAAAATATATCTCCTTCAATAATCCTATTACAAACAAGCAAACATGAGAAGCAACAAAAAATATGCAGCAACAATAAAATAAAAACACTAAGATTCACATGTAAGACCCTTTAGATGAACAATAAAATATAAATAGCAACTTCGAGTATGCCACTACATGAGAAGAAATTTGTAGCATTTCATAAGATGGCCCAAACTCATAAACTAATTGAAATGAAACAAAAGACTATATGTAGTCCAGGATAGAAACAAAGAAAAGCATGCATCTTTTAAATTCTTGAAGGATTGAACAAGCAATTCAGAGACTATATGTAGTCCAGGATAATTACATAAAGTATAAAGGAATTTTTAATGAAAGTTCATGGCTCTATCATCTCGACCATACCAAAAAATTGCATTGGATGGAAGACCATTCACCATCATACTCAAATCCACCTATTAAATACAAATCAACCTCTCAGTATCAAATGCCATAAATTTTTTTTTCAGTCATAAAACTTGAGGATATGACAGGTACTTCATTTTTGACATGCTAGACATTAACAAAGGCTTCTTAGAACAAGATACTCACACTAAATTGAACGCTTTATATTTCAAGTGAAATAGGTCAGATGTGGTTGTATAGTTGGAAAACCCAGCCAATGCCACACTAAATTAGCATAGTTGGATCAGAATCAGTCTAGTACTATCTAATTTTTAGCTATTTTCTTGCTCATGTCATGTAAACCATTGAGGATAGGACAGAACACATCAATAAAAGTCCCAAAGAACATGAGTAGTGGGAAATCAATGAAAAACAAAAATACCGAACAAAATTAGTCAGTCCCAATTACATAGGTGTCTTGATGGAACAGCATCTGTGGGGGCTTTAAGTGTTGGCACCAAGTCCAAGAGTGAGTGGCATTCGGATTGCTTGCTCAACAAGTGAAAATTAATCTCCTTATCACATGAAGGATGTGAGGTATGTGGTGAATAGAAAAGCCGGGACACTTGTTCATTGGTCAAACCAATGGATCAAGCTAACAAGTCTAAATGTTCCTGATTAACCTGCCTAATCACATAATTGTTATAACAATATAATAATAACAATATACTTAATAATATCATAACTATTATAAATTATTGTTATTATTATGTATATATAATTAAAACTAAACCTCTGTTAAACTCCTATGGCAGAATGGCAATGAAACAGTAGTAGGTGTATAGGTAGTTGAAATAATTAACGATATAGGTTATGAAAATCACCCAATAATTATGCAAGTGTAAATTTATATGACAAAAATAACTGGAAGGGAAAACGAGAGGATAAGAATGGAAAGACCACCTTCTCACTAGTGTCAACTTGATGTTGGGGTTATCACGGTCGTTAGATTCAGGCCTGTGTCACTATTGAATATTCTATAGAGCAAGGGTAGTCTATTCGTTTACTTCACTTCGAAGCTGCACATGGCTAAGTTCATATTCCTAGAAGAAGTCATGAGGAGCCTCATAAAGTTCATTTGTGGTGTCGAACACATTTCATTACACCTACCATCAATGACCTCATTGCTTGGATGTCTACAATACTATAATTCTCAATGACTAGCATGTGAGATGATCGAATAAGCTAAAGGGGATGAATAGCCATCATAGCTGTAAATGTGATTCTAATTGCACTTTCTAGTGCTTAGCAAGGTTATACAAGTAGTACTACGACAGAAATAAAAAGGCACACAAGCAAGGTTACGACAGTTGCTAATACGAGGTGTTTGTGATCCGGTAGCCCCAAGGCTTCTGCTCCATGGCCTATGATGGATTACTCTTGGAAAGTCACTATCTTTCTCGTCCTCGATCAACTACTGAAGGTGGAGAAATTTCTTACAAGAATACAAAGAGAAAGACTAAGACAAAAGGGTGAGGTTTCTAATAGAATTTGATCAATTGTATTTTGTCCACCTTCAAGCCTCCATTGAGATTTCCTTTTATACCGTTCATCACCTCTTCATGTTTCACTTGCTGTAAATTGGTCCGTTGTCGATCAATGGACTAGAATCAACCATCAATCGATTGCTTTATCTTATCTTGCCAACCTAAGCCTACCAATGGCTATTAAAGTCGACTAGATTTCGCCATAAGTTGACAACTCAACAATAACTCTCAAGTCATCCACCATTGCAACGCAACTTTGTCAACTCAGCACCGAACAAAAACAATTTTGCCACATATTAATCAACCTAAGTTGACTCCTTAGTCAACTCGTACGACTATAATTATCCTAATCATCAAGTTTTGCACCTAAGTTGAGATTATACTTTCACTCCATGCATATAGATCTCTCAAATCTCACACTTTACCAGAGCTTAGCTTCGCAGCTTAACCGCACCTCATGGTTGTCTCATTAGTTATCCCTCATATGCACAGTCTACGTCTAGCTCCATATGTCATCCTCACGCTTCACCTTTATAGTGTGCCTCCACCGGTTATCATTGACACTGTCCTCGATTCTCCTCATCCTATGATCCCTTGGATGTCTCATTCCATCCTTCTCCAATCTCTACAAATTTCAAATCACCAAACTTCCAATTTGATAGCACCAAGTCATGCTCTAGAGTTGCTTTAACAGAATCTTAGTGCTTCCATCTTGCAGTCCATCATCAAGTTATCCCATGTAACCTTCTCCGATCTCTACGAACCTCCAAGTATCTAAACATATCATTTGGCTGTGCCAACTCATCATCCATGCATTCTCGATCTTGTCGAGCCACAAACTCTCCTAGCTCCATGTATGTTCTAGAAGTTCCTACATGCTCAAATATAATATGCAAAGCCTAACTTTAACCATTTACACATCAAAATTCAAGGCCAAACTCGACCACTTAAGGGAACTCGCCACCTAGGGCACAATTGCACAAACAAGATTCAGGCTTGTTAGTGTCATTATTGATTGTTCTACAAAACACGGTCTATTTCATTTATCACTCAAAAGCTACACATGGCTAAATTCATCTTCTTAAAAGAAGTCATAAGGAGCTTCACTAAGTTCATAGTGTTAAACACATTTTATTAATCTTAACTTCTTACTTTAGTTTTACACATACCATTGTTAGATTGATGCGGCTTGCTAGAAGGGGAGTGAATAGCAATTTTCTCGTTTTCTTCTTCCTACAACCATTAGTGCGTAAGCGGAATAAACTAAAACTAAACTAAACAAAGAAGAACTCACCGATATGCGTGGTTCGGAGATAAAACTCCTACTCCACGGCTACTCGTAAGGTGGGTGATCCCTAATCCGTCGGTGAATGATTCCCCGGAGCACCTCCGGCTAGATCGCGTAGCTCCCCACAAGTTTTGGACACTACCTGAGTACAATAGGCTACTAGCAAGCTTTGACCAAGCAAGTTTCGCCAAGGAACAGTAGTCTTACACGAGCTCCTTTAAATAGAGCTCAAGTAGTAAAGGGGCAGTCGACTGGTCCCACTCAGATTCGACCGTTACAGCCAACGTTCGAATCCCCAGTCACTACCAGTCGACTGCTCCCAGAGCAGTCGACTGGTCCTTTACTATGCCTAGGGGTTACACTCCCGAGTACATTTCTCTTCGCCCTCGAACCCTCCCGGCTTAGTCCCTGAGTACAATCACTCACACTTGGACCCTCACGACCTGGTCGACTCTTCAATCCGCAGTCTCGATCTATTGCCTTCACGCCCTCTGCGTCTTCAGCTCCCGTCCCTCGGATGCGCACATAAGCCTCCAGTTTGCCTCCATGCCATCCTTCACCTGAAGGCATCCAACCAAGTCTATGTGTACCTGCACACTCACATGCACATATTAGTCCAACAACAAACCCTAACTTAATCATATTGACCACACACATCAAAACCATGATCCTCCAGATCATACCCGGGTCGATTGCCCCAACAACCATCATTCATGTTAACCTTATTACTTTTTGTAATATATATGTGTGTGCTTGTGCTTAAGTTGCTAATCAAAAGACTTGCAAGCTTATAGCCTTCCTTGCATATTTACATCTAGTCATCTACAATACTAACTTCTCAATAATTCAAACACCATTATTATGTTGTTTATCATACCAATGGAATTAGAACAAGACTAATGAAGAATCATGTCTGCCAAAATAATATAATTCAAGACTCACCAATTTTTTAAGTCAAAGTCAGTTTGTCACTACATTAATTGTCAAGTTTGACCACTTCCAGGAAGCTAGAGCTGATAACAAGTGATTGGGACTCTAGCGCCATTGTAGCCTACAAGCCTATAGAAGGTGGTAAGTGTTGGTGAAATTGGCCACTAATCATAGTCTAGAGTTTGATGTTTGAGCAATATGATTGATGGATGATGTGTCAAGTACATCAAAGTTGATTGGATACTTAATAGTTGAAGAAGTCCAAATAGATCCAAATCGATTAGATATTTGGCACATAGAGAGCCCAACAAGAAGTTGGGAAGGGAAAAGACCAAGTGATTAGGATAGATTGAGATTTGGCAATGGTGAAGTTCAAAAGGAGTTGACAAAGAAAAATTAATAGGTGAAGGTGAACTGAATGTTAGGTAGGTGATAAAAGTCCTGACATATCATGGAGGACTAGATGTTTGGCAATGATGAAATTCTACATCAAGGGTGATTGAATGTCAAGTAAGATTGAAGTCCCAGAAGAGTGAACTCTAGACATTAAAAATCATGACTGATCAAGGGCGACCTAATAGGCAGGGATGAATAAGTCCTAGAGACAAGGAGTCTCTAGGCAAGATAAGTTCTACTAGGTTAAGGTCAACTAATACTAGGCAAGGATGTTCTAGCAAGTTGAGGACAACTTATACTAGGCATACAAGGAAGCCTAAGTGACATGAGGGTTCTTGGCATGGCACAGATTCAACCTTTTTGAGCGGCTAGAATCAGAATGTGAGTTGACTTATAAAGTGGCACAATCAACTGATGAACTAGAAGAAACCACATAGTTGTCGTTTCATTGGATTTGGAGTATACACTAGGCGACTAATGTGAATGGCATTCAACTAGTGGTGCAATTAGCTGTTGAGTTAAGGGAATCAGTTGAACAACCTAGAAACCACAAAAAGGTTGTTTAGGGATTTGCAATCTAAAACAATTGATTAATATGGATAATAGTCGACTTAACAATCAATTCAAGCTAAATGTCACTGAAGAGAAGGTTTTGTTCGGATAAATAGTTGAGTGACCAATTGATTGATGACAGAAGCAGTTAATTAATATGGTAAGTAATCGTTGAGCAGATAAAGTTGTAGCAATGTTTGAATCAAGGTTTTAAGTATCGACCCGTGCCGATGTTTCGGTCCCAGACCGGAACGATACGGTTTCGGTATCGTATCGTTTCGTGCCGGTATGGTTTCGATATTTTTTATTTATATATAATAATTATTAGATAAATATATATTTATTGTGTATAATTTAAAAATAAGTTGTATGTTGATTTGATATAAGTTTTCAATTATTGAACAACTTAATATTGTTAAGAAAACAATTAAATATAACTTTCTTTAAAGAAAATTGATCTATCAATAACTCAAATTAAAATTGATACATTACAATATGTCACCTTACTAATACCAAAAGGAGTGACGCGAATCAGATGAAGACATTGGTTCTTGTAGCATTCTGCTTAGATCAATTCCATAGTTCTCTAACGCCCAAATTAAATAAGCATCCCATGACATGCAATATTGATACTGATTTCTCCACATGTCCATCAGCGTATCTCGATTCATCACTGGAAGTTGGACTTGAACTGGCACCATTGAAATCGGAACAGGTACAGGCACAGGATAAGGATAAGGATAAACATATGCCTCTGAACTGTGGTATGATGGATCACCATATGATGCATCAGAGTTATAATAAGAAGGCTGAGAGTATGATGAACTTCGATCAGAATCAATGTCAGCTAAACTCTGTCACATATCTTGATAATTGTGAGCTTTCTTTTGTTTATCATCCTTATTTCGACGTTGATATTGAATAGGTCTAGCTCCATGATCATCATCTTGAGTTGTATGTGTGTAATCTGCCTCACATCTCCATGGCTCCGGTGCTTGAGTAGGGGGATCATAATTTTGACCACCAGATGCATCGCCACTATCATCACTTGCATGAGTACTTGCACTGCTATTAACTTCTCGTCGGACTACAATATCAGAAGGTGATGATGTTTCATCACTGTCATCATGTTCTTGCTCATCAATTGCATCAAGTGGATTTTCTCTAATTCTCAATTGACCCCTTCCTGTAAAAGCAGGAGGCTTGACTTTTTCTTTCTTTTTAGTAAAAACTGCAGGAGCTTTACCTTTATTTGTGAACTTTGGTTGGGTTTGGGATGTTTCAGAATGTCTTGATCGAGATCCAGAAAATCGAAATTCTTGATCAAAAGCTTCATTATAATCTTCTCCCTCCCTGATATCTCCTGTAGTTTGTATTGTTTCAATCTGTTGAGTGAGAAATTGAGATGGTCGTGGTGGGTCTCCTGCTTCATCAAGTAATGGATTTTCAGCCTCAACAACGCTCCACCAATCCATCATTGGATCATTCTCATTTTGGACAAATCCAATATCAAATGGGTCTACATCACCAGCCTCTTGTTCTTCATTTTCTTCTGTTATTGCTCTTAATTGAAGACGCATATTATAATGAACATAGACCATCTTCTCCAATCGACGATAAGAAAGACGATTTCTTACTTTTGCATGAATGAGGGAGAAAGTTGACCAATTTCTTTCACAACCACTTGAAGATGTTGTCTGTGAGAGAATTCGTACTGCAATCTTTTTCAAATTTGGAGCTGATCCTCCATATTGTAACCACCATTCAGCTGTAAGATAAATAAGAACAAAATTAAAATAATATTTTTATTTGCTAACAATAATTAATAATAATTTTTACTATATTTACCTGCATCCATTTTATATCTGCATGACACTGCAATAGGATCACTAAAAGAACCATATGCCTCTCGAAATAATCGGCTTTCATTAATAGTCTCAGCAATTGATTCTCTATTTGTTTGTAGTCTTGATATCACATGTCTGAGGGCTTGTAATAGATCATCATTTGTGCCAAGATTATAACGGTATTGATATGCCGGATTGAGATAATAACCTGCAATAATTAAACATATATAAAAATGCAATTATTAATAACATTATTAGAAATTCTTTATTAAAAAATACGTACCTGCTAAATGAATATATTTTCCCATTTGATCGTCCCATCTTGTATTGATTTTATCAATGTAATGTTGATATTTGGTTGGTGATTGAAGACGTCTCTTAATTTCCTCTTTTGCTTCATGAATTAGACGGTAAACGTTGCCCATTTGTGGCTTCCTGTCCATATCGACTTTACGTAGAACAACGTACAAAGGTTCTATTGCTAGAAGAATATCTGCAATATAGTCCCAAAATCTAACAGATATAATAATTTTTTGCACCTCTTTACCTTCGGCTGTGCTAGAATATCGAGAGGCTTCCCAATCCTCAGAAGAGAACATGGCTTTCAATCCAACTTTTTTTTGATTCAACGATTTTAACAGGAGAAAGTGAGTGGCAAACCTAGTCGCTCCTGGTCGTAGAATCTCACCATTGATAAATTTCCTCATTAATCCATGAACCCAATGATGATTATAGAGGAATTTTGTTAAAGATTGACCTTTTTTCACTACCTTCTTCACTATATCGAGTTTACCAATATCTCCCATCATCAAATCGATACAGTGTGCTGCGCATGGTGTCCAAAATAATGTTTGATATTTTTGCTCCAATAATTCTCCAGCCCTCTTAAAGTTGGCACCATTATCTGTAATTATCTGCACTATATAATCTGCACCTATCTCTTGAACTACACTATCCATCAAACGATATATATAGGGTGCATCATGAAAATCTGTAGTTGCATCAATAGATTTATGAAATATCACCTTTCTATTGCAGTATAGTAGAAAGTTGATAATACTCATCCGTGTAGGTCCTGTCCAGCCATCACACATCAACGTAACCCCATATAAGCTCCATTGCTTTTTGCATGATAGGATCCAAGTTTTGATCTCCTCCACTTGTTCATCTAAATATGAACCAGCAATTTCATATGCAGTCGGAGGCTGAATACCAGGACCAGATTTTTGGATGTTGGACACCATGCTACGGTAGTATGTGTTGTTTGCTGCATTAGGAGGAATATGATTAAAATGAAAAAATTTTACAATGCTTTTACCGATTGATTTCTTCTTCTCTTTTGTGTATGCATCATCAATCCTAGTCTGTTTGCTAGCTTGGTCTGGAAATGTCAGTGGATCAATATCAGCAATATCAACTGCACGTCTTCGTCCTCCCATAGAAGAAAAAAACCGACCAATACCACTTTGTGTTGAAGTACTACGAAAACTTGCACTCCTTCCTAATGTCGGTGCAGTAGTTGAGCCACTTCTACTAGTACCAGGTGAGTCACTTCTATGTCGCATATTTTGCTCATAGTCATATTGAGTTCGCGAGGCATTGATAGCTGCTAAAAAATCTCCATCGTTTGGAACATCACCACGATCTTCAAATTCATCATATATTGGCTCTCTAGATATTCAACTATCAAGAAGATCACGTTCTCGTTGTTGTTTATGCTTTATTACTTTGTAACCTTCAAGTTCTTCTTTCATTGCACGACGAACTTCTTGAGAAACTTTTGGACAATTCGAAACATCTGGATATCCACCAGCAAGATGTTGCTTTAGGCGTGTGACCCCACCACCTCGTCCAATCATATCGCAATGTAAACATTGCCAATGGAATCGATTCTCTAATCGGCGTGCGTGTCTCCAAGCTGGATCATATTGATGTTTGGGTGCCATTACCTATGTCTTATAAAAAATTAAGAATAATTCACATTGTTAGCTCAAATAATAGTCATCATTGTCAATAACAATTTTATCATTATAAACAAACAAATTAAATATATAAAACTATAAAAGACAACTTCATTAAAGTAATCTACTACAAGTCTACAACACATTTTTATCAAGTAAACTTGGAACAATAATTTTAATTATTTAAATAATATATATTTAAAATGATAAAAATATTAAAATATTAATTAAATATAATATAATAAATATAATAAATAATTATCAGATTATAAAATAATTTTTATAAATTTTTTAGATTTTATTTAGGGTTTTTAAAATTTTTTTAGAATTTTTAAATAATATTTAAAATAGAAAAATAAAATCAGAAAATTCCTTAAATAAATCTATTTAATTTTTTGAATTAAAAAAGAAAATGTTGAATTTAAATAAATACTTTTATTTATTTTTTTTTTTTATTTACGGGCGGAAATCGGGAATTAATCGGGAAATTCCCGATTTCCGCCGCCGAGCCAAAATGGCTTCGCCGCCGAGATCTGCCGGAGAACCGCCGGAGCCGCCCGGCGCACGACTCCAGCAAGCTCCGGCGAAGATTCCGGCGACGCCGAAGGCTTCCGACGACGTCGCCGGAGATCCGCCGTGTCTCCGACCCGCGGAACTATCCGCCGAAGATGGAGGAGCCGGGTGTCCAGCTCCACCACCGTCCGGCGAGGCATCCGGCGACGCCGGAGGCTTCCGGCGACACCTCCGGCGACGCCGGCGAGTCCCGCAATGCCTCCGGCGAAGCTGCGGAGATCGATTGATCATACCTGTCGCTGCCGCGCCGCCCTTCGCTGCTGTGCGTCCACGCTTCGAGTCGCTTCGCTGCGTCTTCGTTGCTGCTCACCACCGGAGCTCTTCCGTCCTCTTATAGCCGGAAAAAAACTGCGAGACAGGCTAGCGCACCGACGCACGCGCGACAGAAGGAATCGCGTGCCGTGCGCGTTCGCTGTGCCGCGAATCTCGCTGTCGTGCGAGACAGGCTGTCGCCGCGTCGCCACTCGCCGCTGTCCCCACTCGCCACTCGCCGCTGTCTCGCCGCTGTCGCGCGTGCTCGCGTCGAGACGATGGCCTTCCTCATGCCGGTTTCGGCGAACGGGCGGAACGATACTGTTCCGCCCGTTTCGTCCGAAACGGCTCGAAACCTAAATCCCTGGTTTGAATTCTTCATCGCATAGTGTAGTCAATTAGAGGACAACAAACAATTAACTAATCAGTGAATTCTAAACTCAAGTAAAGGCCTCTATAAAGCAGGTTTCAAGGAGGGTTTTTGGCCAACTATCCTTGGGCAATTGTTACTACATTCTATAACCTTCAGTGAACAAAGCAAAGCAAAGCAATAGACATCAAGCAATGTTCTTTTCTTATGTAATTTCAGTTAATTGTATTATTGTTGGTACTACTTGAATTTGTGTATCTTGTGCTGCTATAAGAAGAAGATTCTATAAGAAGTTTCTCCACCACTAGAAGGTATTCAAAGAGGAGAAAAGATAGCAAGATTCAAGGAGTGATCCAACAACAGATCATAAGTTGTGGAGTAGAAACAGTGGGTTCTGACCCACATAAAGACCAGTTTGTTTTGTGTGCTTGTATTTTTCTATTTGTTATACTTTTGTTTCTGAAATGTACTATTATAGAGATGAGCATGAAGTGTTTATTCACCCTCACTCCCTCCTCTAGCTACATCATCAATCCAATAGTATGGACCATTTGGTTGCAAGTACAAGCCTAAGCAAGAAAGCCAATGGGTTAAAGGAAGAGGTGTGTAAGGAGGCTAGAGGGTTGATGACAGAGAGTTGATTGTTGAAGGAAGCAAAGGCCAAAGGCACCATCAAGGTCATTGTAGCCACAAGGTGGCAAGGTTAGAGAAGGGATCGAGGTCATGAAAGGGCAACAAGGGTTGTTAGAGGTGAGGTCAAAGACAAAGGTCAAACATGAAGGCCAAAGTCTTAAGACCCTAACGGTGGTAGGGAAGGATCATTAAAGACATGATCAAGGTCAAAGGCTAGGGGTGGAGGCCAAGGTCTAGTTAGCAGTAATACTTGCTAGGGTTATTTTTCAATAAATGGTACGTTAGGTAAAGATAAAAAACAAAGACATGTTACGTATCTCATATTATATTAAAGAAATGGGTAGTTTAGGCATGTTTATAGAACCAGTCAATTCAATTATAGTAAATATTGACAAGTTTTTACCTAAGTTGATGCATGTCCAATCTAATTCCAGAATTGGACCAAATAAAGAACCGGATTTTTTTTTATAATGCGTCCAGCTCTAACAATTATGTGTGAGAAGGAATGTGCGATTGTGCAAGGATGGGTGTGAGATTTCACAAAGATAAGGAAGGTGAGAGAAATTAATCATTATTTATTTTTAATAAAATTTATTATTTTTGTTTATAAATTTAACCTGATATTATTTAATGGTTCAAGGAGTTTAATATTTATTAGACTAATTAACAACTATTATTATTACTTACTAATTAACGATTAATAATCTGAATGCTATTAACAATATCAATATAATAATATTGCTAATTTATTTTAGATAATAAATCATATACATCATTATTATTTATGATTTCAAAAAGTGTTGTTAACATTCATAATTTACAATTAATATTTAGGAAGAAATAATTATTTCAACAATAAGATAACATCCAACTTTATTTGTTTATCTTTATTTCCTATAACAATATTTAGTTTTTAGAACTTAGTGGAGCAAAATGTTCACATCCCATATATTAAATACTTTATAATTAGTAGGCTATATACTGTTCTTCTAAGTTAATATTGTCTAATCAAATCGATGGCTATTTGAAGTTGATTAGGTGCATAATATCAACTTATAAGCATCAATTATCTAATATTGATAAAGCTAATGTGGATCATGTTGGCAAGTTCTACCTTCACTTGTTCCATTGGCAAAGCTCAAAACTAAGAAATTGCTTAAAATTGTCAATCCTGTTGTGTCTATTTAGAAGAGTTTCTAATAGAATATGTGATGTTCTTAAAATAAATCCTGGTATTCAAGTGGTGAACTAGACAAATACACCTTGAATCAAACCCAAAAAAAAAAAAAAATCTGAGACCATCAACTTTATTTTTTAAAAAAAACATGTGAAAAACATATACAATGCACCGCATATGACAGTCGACCTATAATTTTCCAACTTAAAGCTAATTATTTGGAACTGTACTACATACATGGGAAAATAATGTAGAATATTAGCAAAAAATAGTCAATTCATACAGTAGATTACCAGTGATAATGGCGTAGAAGAATGCATGCAGCTGATCTGGGTATTGAAAGCACAGTTGATACCCTACTAATGTCTTCTTCTTGGCGCAGTCTTATATCAGCTTCACTTAAAATAGTATAATTTTGCTACAAGGGTGAAACAATAGACTTGTTAGGAATAAAAAAGCATAATAATAAGAAATAAATGGTGGAAACGACACCAATAAAATTCATAGTAGGTTTGAAGGAATTACTCCAAAATGTTGAATAGAGAATGAACTTCATTACATTGGTTGACTGTGTTATGAACATGAATACTTAAAAACACCAAGATATCAGACACAAAAATAATGCTGGAAATATGAAAAGAAAGCAAACATAGCTTTCACATAGAAGTCTGTTTAGAAATATGCATTTATTTGTGAAAACATAATCAGCTAAGCTTGTTTTTTTTTTCTTAGTTTATATTGTTAGATGATTAATAAAAGGTAGAGGTGAAACATCATATAGATGTGTACCACATAAGTAGTTTCAATTTTCAAATGAAGTTTTTCCGATCAGTAAGGGCAAAGAGCTGAGCAGTGAAATAGCAAATGGTATGGTGCACTTTATAAGGTAGAGGTGAAACATCATATAGATGTGTACCACATTTTTTAGAGAATTAAACATTGCAAATTTCACCCTTTTCACATTTAAAAGATGATTCCAAAGTACTTTCCACATATAAACAGGCATGGAGGAACAACTATTACAAATCAGATTAACTCAAGTCTCAAAATTCCTAGTTGCCACACAAGTTGGGAAAGGACATAAGAGGGCATTGGCATCGTTTAAGAAGACAATTGATTTTATTTCCATTAAAATCGCCAGTAATGTCAACACATAGCAGCTGAAAGGAACCTTTTTTTTCTGAAACAAGTTTCATTAAGAAAATCATTATAAAAACGTGAACAGTTCCTTATACATAAAAAAACCGTAAACTTCAACACAACCAGTCCTCGATCTGAGTTGATCTGATCCAATTCCATGTATGTTATCTATGCAATAGTGGGTGACAGAAAGTGCCTTGCTTTCTCAAGACGACAAAGACGTTCACAGCCACCAAGCGAAACCACCAATCTTGAAGAAAGGTAGAATACTTGAACAGACTTCAGTTTATTCCCTTACCTGCTGGCGGTGGTAGGTGATGTCCTCAGAACCATCCGACTCGTTGTCGACGAAATCGAAATCCTCGCCATCATCGCTGTCCATCGCGGTGTTCCCGCTATAGAAATCGTCGTCCACCGCCTGCAGGTCGTTGGAGTCATGCATGTCGTCCTCGGACTCCATCACTGTCCGCGAATCCGAAACCCGCCAGCCCAAACGCACCAAGAACCCTAGAATCCTGCTGAACGGACCAAACCAATCAAAAATGAGAGGATACAAATCAGAACGCTGGGACCAGGAACCCTAGAATTCTGCTGAACGGACCGAACCAGGGAAAACTACGCCATTTGGTCCTATGTCAATCATAAAATATTTTCATTTCTTATTCTCCTTCGTCAATTTAACTTCTTAATTATTTTTTTTCATTTTCATATATCTGAAATATTCATTTTAGAATTTTATATTTTTTATTTTATTATCTCCTTTAAGAGGTTTTAGGTAACAGATAGAAAAGCAATAAAAAAGAACTAATACAGAAAAATAAAATTTAAACTAAGTTAATCCATCTATTTGAGGTCAAACATATTTAAGTCTAAGCATTCAAAAATAACACATGCAATAGTTTTGAAAACTAATTGGAAAAACGCAAAAATAACAAATCTTTGGGCCCCTGTCTAACTCAATTTATTATTTACTAATATTATTAGACAGTAACTTTCACTTGGGTTAGTCAAGTTAAGTAGTTTGATCAAGTTAGACTTTTTAAGCTTAATTACTTAACTTGATTGATATTCAATTATATTTATTACCCTAACTACTTTTGATGTATTGACTTAAAGAATCTTGAGTTAAGACATATACCTAAGCAGACTATGCATATCAATCAAGTCAACACATGCAATAATGTTTTTTTTTTTAAGTTTTACTTATTTTTTGACTTAGTTTTATAAAACTTACCCTCTTTGAAACTAGAAATTTTTTCGTCATGGACTTAGCATAGGACTTACTTCTAGTTTGCATGCTCCTATAGACTTTGAAGTCAGCATCTCACAAGCATATTAGGGATAATTTTATTGACAATTTAGACTGAATCGAGATGTTTAGGTATATGTCTTAACTCAAGATACTTTAAGTCAATGCATCAAAAGTAGACTAGGTACCTTTAGTATGATACAGGTTTGATAGTCAGTTAGTTAAATATACATTTCAATAATTGGCTTTCAGACTGTGGCAAGGCATAGAGACCTTCTTGGGTATCAGAACAGCGACCACTTCTAGACAAAGTCTTTTAAGGAAATTATATATTTAACCTTCCTATTGAAAAATCATGGTTTAACTAGTCTAGGATGTAACGATATAGTGTCGTCTAATTCCACTAAGCTAAGTCGGCCAAGTTTGGTATTCCTTACCCTTCTTAACTTCCTAAACTAAGTTTCCCTAACATACTATCATCTTGCCCCGCCATGGTACTATGTTAGACAAGTATCAAATAATCTTTTCCCTATCTAGTCATTCTAGATTAAGCAGAAAGTAAATTAGCATGAATGACATTATATATATAAGCAAATGCATGATCATGATAGCTATGCATATCAATCAAGTCAAATCATTTTAATTTAATGTCTAATAATGCATCAAATTTTTGATTTTATATAAATCATGTGAACCCGCAAATATATCAACTCACTTTGACACATTTTTAATTATTATGTTAATTATTTCATTTTATAAAATTTTATTAATTTCAAAATTCAAGGTGCTTAATTAAAACTTAGTTCATGAATTTTATATTAACAAATTTCTTGAGTTGTGAATTAATAGTTAGATCTACTTTCTTGAATTTTGGTGTTTAAATTTAAATTTCTTATGTAAGTTTCATAATTAAATGGTAATTATGATAACTATTTGAATTTGAATTTTTAAAGTTTGACTTAGTATTCTTTGAATTTATTTTTTAATTTTTAGGTTTTTATTATGTAATTTTTAATTTTCAATTAAAGTTGACTTATTATTATCAATTAATTGAATAGGGATAAGATTTGAATTTGTTTCTTGAATTTTATCTTGTTCAATTTAATTTGGATTTTTAGAATTAGTTATGTTCAAAAAGGTTCGGTTGACTTTTTCAACTCTATCTTTTTAATTAATTCCAATATTTCTAATTCGATTAATTCTTTCAATTTTAAATTTTAAATTATCTTCATATTTTTTATTTATAAATCCATTCATTATAACATTTTTTAATTAAATTATCAAGATGATCGTGTTAAAAAAATTAATTAAGTTTTCTGAATTATCTAGAGAATTATATGGTAAAATTAGAGAATTATCTTTAGGATTATTTGAATTAGAATTAATATTTTAAGACTTATCTAAATTTAAAATATTAGAATTAATTTTTGAAATTATAGTATTAATAGAAAAAATTAATATTTAATATTTTAATATTATTTAGATTTATTTTAAAATCATTACCATCTAATTTAACATTCAATATTTTTAATTTATTATGTAAATTATCTAATTTCACATAAAGATTAACATGTAAATTAGCATGAATTCTATAAATATTTTTGCAAAAATTAACTTTTTGTACCCGTTTGCATTTTCCAACATTGTGGATCTATTTTTCCTCCACTCTGAATATTAGTTTTTGCAGTGCCAGACTTCTAGCACTTGAAACACTAGATGCGGCTCTATCCCTCTGGACTTCTGGCACTGGTACCTCCGTCATTGCTAGTGGCGTCATCCGAATCTTATGAGTAGAACACTTATTTTTATAATACCCTCTCTCCTTGCACTTGAAGCAAATAATATGTAACTTGAAATTTAACATTAAGAAAATTACCTTTACACCCTTATCCCCCTCAATCTGTGACCTTCTTGCTCCTTCAGCGGTTAGTCTGATCAAAGCCTCCTGCTCTGATACTAATTATAAAATATGGTGTGTCGATAGAAAGGGGTGAATATTGAATCTCGTTCGTTTTTGTGTTCGTTGATCATTCGTTCGTCTTTCTATCAGAGTTGTTAGTAGTAGTGGAATAATAAAGTAAATGAACAAAATACAATAGAAGCATGGGATTTTTACTTGGTTCCTAACCCCTCCCCCCCCCCCCCCCCCCCCCCTCTCTCCCGAGTCAGTACATCTAAGGCCTAAGCACGGAAAGCGTCTGTCCACTAGTGGTCTCCTTTCAGGAAGTTTTCCAAAGGTGGAGAAAACTGTCTTATAGTTCAAGTATTACAAACAAAAGTAAATGAAACAATTATTATAGTTTATAATGAAATCAAATAGAGCGTAGATGATTCTGACTGATCTGAAAGTCTGGAGCGCAACACACTCATTTTAGAGCCCCCTTGGATGCAGAACTTCTCCTTCTCGTTTTTCTATTGCAAGCATAGAGTAGTAGGATAATGAATATGTTAGTAGGAGCCCTAGAGCCAATTATGTGATGATTGACTAGAGACATTTTGTATCATATTCTATAATTAATAAAGGCATGATTGGTTATTATACTTACTATGTATTTATGCCAAATAACTAAGTATAATAATATCATTCGGTAGTAGGTTCTTATCTATATCATATCGATTGGTTGAATCGATTGTGAGATGATGTAGAGAACACTACTATAAACCATTCCTAGTCAAGTATTAATATTCAAGAATAATATTAATGCATGGAGACTAACATATAGGTCAACTGATGACTTGAGCTCACAAGTCATGGATATGTGATATCAAGTTGACACATGGGTATACATTGGAGAATGTGTACTGAATTGACCCGCCATGAGAAAGTTTCATAGATTGTCATAAACTTTCTCATGTGACTATTAGTATGAATAGTCCTTAGACCTGAAGTCACTACGGTTCCCTACATAAGGAGTTATGTACTTTGGTATCGTCAAACGTCACCCATAACAGGGTGGACTATAAAGGCGATCACTGGGTATGTAATGAATTATGCGGAGGGATGTGAGTGATGTAGATGGGATCTATCCCTCCCATATGACGGGAGTAATATCTGTGGGCCCCTTGATCGAGTAGGACTACTAAAATGCATGACCATGCTCAAATGAGTCAATATGAGATATTGAGCTCATTTGTTTGAGTGAGTCTACTCAGGGATCAAGAAACATAAGATTGACTGAGGATGACACGGTCTATGCCTCATTGGTCAATCTAGATATCGAGGATAGAAGGACAAGGTCATACATTTCATAGTCACGGAGGTTTAGTCAGATCTCGACTTTTCTTGTTACTTGGGTAGCAATGATGCATTGCTAGATGCCGCTTATTGCTTATGTGTCTAAATTATTTAGACACATTGTCAACGTTACGAGAACCTATTAGGTCACACACTAAGGACACGATGCTTTGGAGATTAATTGATCTTGATTTGACTAAGATTTGATTCGAATTGGATTAATTGAGTTAGACTCAAGTGAATCCAATTAGATTATGGGATTGAGTCTAATTTGAGTTAGACTCATCTAGATTAGACTCAACCACTTAATTATGGATAATATTCATTAAAGGGTTTAATAAATATTATTTAAGAGGAAGGCTAAGAGACATTTTATTCATTAGATGAATAGATTATTAAGAGTCTCAAGGAATACCAAGAGGCTTGGTATTCATTGGGTTTTATTAGCATTAAGATGAGAGGAGCTCAAGAGACATAGACCCTTGGTATTCATTAGATGAGTATAAATACCCCCCCCCTTGTCAAAGGCTAGAGTGTGCATCTCTCTTCCTCTTCTTTCTTCCTCCTTGTCGATAACTCCCTAGTAGAGGTTCTTGTGCTTTGTGAACCATCCCAAGTTGCTAGCACAACTAAGGTGGTTCTTCTCCGAGGCGTAGATCGTGTTCGTGTGGATACGCATAGAGGCACGGACACTTGAACGTACAAGAGATCCGGCGAACCAAAGGACTAGCGGGATAAGCGAAGGGCGCATAACAAAGGTATTCCTATAAGATAGGAATTGTAGATCACTTTGTATGAGTTTTTCTTTCACGTGGATCGCTCGAGGGATCTTATTTCCGTTGCAATTTTAAATATTTTTACCTATAGATCCCAACAGTGGTATCAGAGCCATTTGCGAAAGATCGTACAAAGTTTAGAAAACTTTTATATGTGATATAGAAGTAGGATATAATTTTATTATAGATTGTATAATGTATGAGCATTTATCGAGATACAAAAGTTTGTGTTGATCAAACTAAAAGTTTATAGCATCATCATATGAAATATGAAAGTGTGCTATGATGCGAATGTACTCGACAAATTTTATAACCTATGATTTTGGCTCATGAGCATTTTTACAATCATAATAAAATTGATGTCCTAAATCTATTGTATGTGATTGATGACATGATGCATGGTTATGACCTTAACCCTAATGTGATTGTGTGTGTGTGTGTGTGTGCATGTTGTAATTCGTAATACGGCTTGCGTGTCGTGTCTTGTCTCAATTTTTCCTAGTTGTAAAAAATAGATTTAGACTCGAATGTAACTCGAGTTTTCCCACATTGTAATATACAAAAAGAGCAGTGGAGTGTCCATTGAAGAATGAAGTTACAAGAAGGATGCCGACCACACACGATGACCGAAGGATGCACTTGGAGAAGATGTTATCCCTAGGTTAACCATCGATCTTCTCATTGGCTTGAGAAGATCGTAGTATACGGGCCATAACCATGTCACGTTTTCATGCTTATATGTTGATATATGCTATGTGTGTGTATGTGATGCATGCTTAGATGTTTATCTTAATTAAGTCAACTCAATATGCCTACCAAAGTTTGGTACTCATAAACTACCTCGATCATTTGTTGTTGGGGTTGTCAAAGTAAAGCAACGCATTTTATCTTGGTAGAGTGCGAGAGGACAATTGTGATGTCCCGCTATCAAACTTTGGGTGTGACTTAACTAAGTCCCCTCAATTAGATTGAGAAACTTGGAGGCATATCCCAAAAGTTGGAAAAATTGGGTAAGAGAACAATTATTCCATGTCTTTGGCGATCAGCCAAAGCTAACTCAAGATGATGTGTAATGTGGATCTTGACCCTTTGTTTCAAGAGTTGCATAAGATGAATTGGTAAAATATTGCCTACCTAATTATACCAAGTCTTGGGCAATTAGTCAAAGCTAACTCAAGATGAAGTATAATATAGATCTTGTCCCACATGAATAATGATTGCTATTTGGTTTGGAGCTAGTAGTGTTAGTAAATTGAGTTTCCCTACATCCATGATTAGCCCCAACCAAAGCTCTACGATTCAGTGGGAGTGTCATTTAATTAAAGGCCTAATTAAATGAATTAGATATGATACTTATTTCTGCATAATTTTTACTGTTGTAGATCACCATGTCATCTAACATGTCAAATACTCTCTCTCTGCGATCCGTCCTTGAGAAGGACAAGCTCAACGGAGCTAATTTCCTGGACTGGTATAGAAACTTGAGGATAGTCCTCAAACAAGAACGGAAACTGTATGTTCTAGAGCAATCTCTTCTAGAAGCACCNTTTCTACATAATTTTTACTGTTGTAGATCACCATGTCATCTAACATGTCAAATACTCTCTCTCTGCGATCCGTCCTTGAGAAGGATAAGCTCAACGGAGCTAATTTCCTGGACTGGTACAGAAACTTGAGGATAGTCCTCAAACAAGAACGGAAACTGTATGTCCTAGAGCAATCTCTTCTAGAAGCACCCGCCGCTACCGCTACCCGTGCTGAAAAGGATGCTTACAAGAAGCATCAGGATGATGCACTTGATGTATCATGCCTTATGCTTGCCACCATGAACTCTGAGCTTCAGAAGCAACATGAGAACATGAATGCACATGAGATGGTTGAGCATCTAAAGCAACTATATCAAGGGCAAGCTAGGCACGAGTGGTTTGAGGTGTCTAAAGCCCTATTTGCATGCAAGATGCAAGAAGGAACTCCTGTAGGAACTTACGTACTCAAGATGATTGGGTATATCGAGAACCTTGAAAGACTACGATTTCCACTGGGCCAATAATTGACAACAGACCTTATCCTGCAATCGTTGCCGGAGGGGCACAATTAATTTGTCGTGAAATATAACATAAATGAAATTGATAAGTCTTTGCCTGAGATACTCAGCATGTTAAGAACTGCTGAACCTAATCTCAAAAAAACCAAAACCAGTAATGTACTAATGGTACAAAAGGGCAAAGGCAAATGGAAGCCTAAAGGCAAGGGTAAGACCCAAGCCAAAGGCAAGGCTAACTCTACTACATCCAAGGCTAAAGATAAGGTGTCAAAGGAAAGGCTAACTCTACTACATCCAAGGCTAAAGATAAGGTGCCAAAGGAAGGGACCTGCTTCCACTGTGGTGAGACCGGACATTGGAAGAGGAACTGCAAACATTACTTGGAGGAAGTAAAGAAGAAAAGAAGTGAGACTTCTGCCTCAGGTATTTTTGTTATAGAAGTCAATCTATCTATCTCTTCTTCTTGGGTATTAGATACCAGATGTGCGTCTCACATTTGCACTAATGTGTAAGGCCTTCAAAGAGCTAGATCATTGATGAAGGGCGAAGTGGACCTACGAGTAGGCAATGGAGCAAGAGTTGCTGCCATAGCTGTAGGAACTTATTCCTTGTCTTTGCCCACTGGGCTTATCTTAGAACTAGAGGAGTGCTTTTATGTACCTGCATTGACTAAGAATATAATTTCAGTATCTTATTTAGACAAGAAAGACTTTTCATTTATCATAAAGGACAAATGTTGTTCCATAATGTTAAATGACATGTTCTATTGTAATACACCACTTGTGAATGAGCTCAATGTTCTAGACCTAGAAAACTCAATCTATAACATAAATACCAAACGGTTCAAATCCAATGATGTGAACCAAATGTATCTCTGGCATTGTCGTTTAGGACATATAAATGAGAGTCGTATATCCCAGCTCCATAAGAATGGATTACTGGACTCATTTGATTTTGAATCATATGAGACATGTGAATCTTGTCTTCTAGGCAAGATGACCAAGACTCCATTTAGTGGGCACGGTGAAAGATCGACAGACTTGTTAGGACTCATACATATTGATGTATGTGGACCTTTCAATGTCGCAGCTAGAGGAGGCAATCAGTACTTCATCACTTTCACTGATGATGTCAATAGATACGGCTATGTGTATCTCATGAAACACAAGTTGGAATCCTTTGAAAAGTTCAAAGAATTCAAAAGTGAAGTACAAAACCAACTTTGCAAGAGTATTAAGATGCTTCGATCAGATCGAGGTGGTGAATACCTTAGCCAAGAGTTTTGTGACCATCTAGCAGAGTGTGGGATTGTATCCCAACTCACTCCACCTGGAACACCACAATGGAATGGTGTGTTCGAGCGGAGAAATCATACTCTATTAGATATGGTACGATCGATGATGAGTCAGACAGACCTTCCTACTTCCTTCAGGGGATTCGCTCTAGAGACGGCTCTTTTGACACTTAACTGAGTTCCATCAAAGGTCGTTACAAAGACACCATATACGATATGGACTAGGAAGAGTCCCACGATGTCTTTTATGAAGATTTGGGGTTGTGAGGCTTACGTTCGACGTCAAGTCTCAGATAATCTAGGACCCAAATCTGATAAGTACTATTTTGTAGGATATCCCAAGGAAACGAAGGGATATTACTTTTACAATCCCATAGTAGGCAAAGTGTTTGTGTAAAATACGACAATTCAAAAATTCGGACTAGAAAATTTTTCGAGATTTTTCCAGATAGAGTCTAGGTTTCCGGCCCTATGGGAGGAGCCCAAGGGGCTTTATTGTAAAAACTTAAAATTTATCAAGGGTTTCATGAAAGAAAACCTCAAATAAGTTGACTTAGGTAAATTTACCTAAAGTTAAGGGGTTAAGCTGATAAAATATTTAACCTTAGAGACTTAAGGTGTATTACAAGTAAGTTAGAGGGTTTAAACTGCTAAAAACCCTACCCTAATGGCATGATTTGGATTTTGGAGAATTGAAGGGCTCTTATGCAAAACACCCGCCTCTTATATCCTTTCTCTCCTCTGCCTTCACTCGCAAATCATATGCACGCAGCCATCTCCTTCCTTTCTCTCCCTCGCGTGCCCTAGCCGCAGCCACAGGCGATCTTTTCTTCTTCCTCCCTTCGCATGCCCTAGCCCACCACCAAGCGGCGACTCCTTCTTCTTCTTCCGTTCGTTTGCAAGCCCTACTCGCAGTCGAACCCCATCCGACGACCACTCCCTTCCTCTGAGTCGCTCGACGTCGGGGACAGATAGGGCTAGCAAACTAGCCGATTGTGGGAAATACCATTGATTGGGTTGCTACTGGAGAAGAGGAAACTGAGCTGTGGACATCGCACGGGCTAGAGCGCGGTAACTATTCAATCTCGGCGGATCTGCCATTGGGAGATAGAAGGTAAGCTTTATGTTGATTCCGTTTGTTCTTTGAGGGCTTCTGATGATCCGGTCGTGTATCCTAGCTTTGTATCCTGGATTGTTGGGTGGATTCTATTCTGTGCAGAGATTGGGAGTTATGCTGTGAGCTAGGATGTGGGTATATCAGGTTTTGTTCAAGCTTTGTTTAGTGAGCACTATTTTATGCTGTGAGGTATGAATTTCCATTTTTATTGAAAGGAGATCAGTAGGAGTTTTGGAATTAAACAGGTAGTTGAATTCTGGGTTTCTTGCTTACCGTGAGTGTTGGTCATGTTCTGTTCTTCAAGATTGAGAAATTAATTTGGTTTCAATGTTTGATCTTATCAGAATGAGTTTCTGTGATTCAAGGATTGAAATGAATTATGCCGATTGGTTGATATTCCCACTCTGTTGCTGTGTCATCGGATTTGGAGCAGGGATGTTTTTCCGGTGTTGTATCAGGTAAGATTTGGATCTGTTCTAGTCTCTATTTGTGAATGAATTGGTTTAGATTCATTAGACCAATATAGACTAATTGTAACTCTTAGTAGAGATTGTGTTGGGATTAGATTTAGCCTTGGGTTTCTGACCCTATTTTCTGGATTGAATGGATTTTTGGTTTAGAGATGGTTATAGTGTATGAATTGAACAATAGGTTGTTCTTATTTGAAAATGTGTTTCAATGGATTGAAACAGTAGGTTGTTTGCTATTTGGGGTTTGTTTAAACCTAGGTTTAATTGTGAGGTGTTGGATGTGGGCATGTTTGTGTTTTTGCTCTTGGATTAGCAAATTGTTGTGTGATGATATGGAATTGGGTTCTTTGAGATTAGTTTTGTAGAGCTGTAGTGATGGATTCTATGTTTCTCTATAGTGAGCTTCTTTTTGGATGATATGTTCTTGTTAGAGCAGGAACATATTGGGTTTTTGGTGATTATTGATCTGTGATGTTTGAATATTATCATTACTGCGAGTTTTGGAAATTGTCTGATATGTTTTGATGGAGTTGGCAGGAAGATTATAAAGGGGTTAAACCTAAACCCAATATAGCAAGGGTTAACCATTTAATTAAAGGTAATTAAATAAAATACGAGGGTTAAGATAATCCTAATGTGGTTTAGGGACTTGTTAGCTAGTTAATATTCTTTATAATAATGATTTAAATATGTCCTTTGATACAGGACATTTATTGGACTTCTGGACGGGAGGTTCTTATTTGATACGAACTACTTCTACTCTTTTGAGGCGGGTACCCTTGACTTATCTTGTTGATATTGTCATATTGCTATGCATGGTCTGTTATAGATAACAATAAGCTTATATGCTATATATGCCTTAGTATACATGTATTTGATATCTGTTGTTTATCCTTGAGGTTATCTTCCTTTTAGCTTCATACAGTCTCAATAGTTGTTACGTGTATATATGTGTGCATTGAGGTAGTGATATGTTACCTCTTGCATTTTGATTTTTATAGATCACTGGTTACTTTTTCAGTATACCTAGTAGATTACTTGTATCCCATGATATAGGATTCAGACCTATACCTAGCACACTGAGGTGTTAGTGAGGACTTGGTGGGTGTTATATGTGTTTGAGTCATGCACCATCCTTGCATTATTGCATGCTGACGATCATCGGCTCCTATGTAGTCTGAGCCCATCGTCAGTTACATGAGGATATGCACACACATCCACTCAGGGATAGTGGCTGCCATAGAGTGTGTGCATTTGCCCTGTATTGCTCCGCACGACCACTATTTAAAGGGTGGTTCCGGTGCGTGGTAGCAGCCAAAGATCCCTTCTCGTCCTGAGACACTAGAAGATGAGAGCTAGACTCCCCCATTGCTTGCGGTAGGAGAGTGACCTCCACCAGCATCCTGTCCCCTCGGTCACTCAGGAGCAGTGATAGCAAGGTGCGTACAGTTGTCATAGCCCTACCCACGTTGACGTTTATTTATGATAGGTGGACGGTGCCTGACTGGCATCAGGGGTGACACATGTCATTGCACCATGTGCATATTTTGCATCGTGCATTGTTTGCTGCATTTGATTTCTGCACTTGATTGACATACATATACTGGAGACTTGTTTACCTTGGATTATATGTTGTACTTGTTCCATAGGGATTATATTTCACCCTCTACAGGATAGATGGATTCTGGTATGTACCTTTATTCGGTGTCTTTAGCATATACCCTTGTCTATTATTCATATGAGACTGTATCAGCGTAGATCTTTATCGTTATTATAACGTACTATGCATATCTGTTGGGTATCCGCTGAGTTTATGGACTTACACCGTTGTCATACTTTTTGATTTCAGGTTGATATCTGCCAGGAGGGTCCGAGTCGCCGGTCCCATGCTTGCTACTACACCTGCTTTGATTTTATGAGTTACTTTCTGTTTTGGACCATGTTGTGTTTTATTTCGTTAGGATTATCGTGGACTTGTAGTTTGTGGTTGGTTTTATGGGATTCTACTTTTGAGTCTTATGTTGGACTGTGTGTGTGGTTTTTGCTGCGTTCCTGCCCCCTGGCAGCTCAGGTAAGTTCGGGTTTTGGTTTTATTTGCATATTGCCATATATATTGTTATACTGTTTGGAGTAGAGGCCTGAGGCCCATATAAACTGCGTGGTATTATTATACATGTGTTATGTATGTGTAAATTATCCGCCGGACAGGGGAGGTGCTGCCCGATTTTCTATTGGATCAGCGGCTCCTAGGTCTCGGGGCGTGACAATTTATTTTGGTATCAGAGCCCTGGTTGCCGGATACCTTGGGTACTTGTGGATTTTTGGTGTCCATCTGATACCAATTTATTTTTTGGTATCAGAGCTCAGGTTATCGGATACCTTGAGGACTTGTGGAT
Source organism: Boesenbergia rotunda (assembly GCA_024364735.1). Classification (NCBI taxonomy): domain Eukaryota; kingdom Viridiplantae; phylum Streptophyta; class Magnoliopsida; order Zingiberales; family Zingiberaceae; genus Boesenbergia; species Boesenbergia rotunda. Next base: position 218,859 of record JAGFNQ010004202.1, read on the forward strand.
TTTCGGTAATTATCTGATACCAATTTATTTCGGTATCAGAGCGTAGGTTTGCGATGCCTACTTATTTTACGAGTCTTTTTGGATTTGTTCGAAGTAGTTTTCTCGATGTGGTTATCTGGGACTTGGCGCGATGGGACTTCTTCTGGCGACAGGTATTTCTTTTGATCTCTTGTATCCCTTATCCTAGTTAGGATGGGTAGGAATTCTCTTGTATTATTGGATCTTGCTACCATTCATGTATATTTAGGTATGGTTAGAAATTCTTTCATGTCATTGGATCAGGTTGTTATTCCTGTATATTTATATATAGTTAGAAATTCTCTCATGTTATTGGATCATCTTACTATTCCTGTATTTAGGTATGGTTAGAAATTATTTCATGTCATTTGATTCAGTTACTACTCTTGCATATTTCGGTATGGTTAGAGTTTCTCTTATGTTATTGGATCATCTTACTATTCTTGTATTTAGGTATGGGTAGAAATTCTTTCATATTATTAGATCATGTTACTATTCCTGTATTTAGGCATGGTTGGAAGTTATCTCATGTCATTGGATTCTGTCACTACTCTTGCATATTTCGGTATGGTTAGAGTTTCTCTCATATTATTGGATAAGGTTACCATTCCTGTATATTTAGGTATGGTTAGGGATTCTCTTACCTTATTGGATTTTGTTTCCATTCCTGTATATTTAGGTATGGTTAGGAATTCTCTTAAATTATTGGATTATGTTTCCATTCCTGTATATTTAGGTATGGTTAAAATTTTTCTCATGTTATAGGATCACGTTATTATTCTTGTACCCGTCTAGTAACTTGGTTATATCTGATGACTTAAAGTCAATCAGTTTATAATGATCATGGTTAGGATCGACTATGAAGGAGATTAGTTGGCTTGTTGCAGACTTGTCTAAATGTGAAAAATATTGATTCTTGTGTGATACCGACATCCGGGTTGGAAGACAAGGGTCAAACCTGTCAACATGATATTGGAGGTTGAGGAATTTTGATTTTTCCTGGACCTTATTATTCATAATACTTGTACTAGCTACTATCAGCAGAGTGAGAACTAGGGATGCCTACTGTAATTGGCTTAATCTGTTGGTGCAGAAGGCACCAAAGTCTAACCTGTGTTTTGATAATGGCAACATAGGTCAAAAGTTAAGTCTTTCTTGTTTTCTAACAAGTTAATCTAGTGTGCAGTAAAAAGCCCTAGCGAAGGACTGCTAGGCACTGGCGAAGGACTGCCAGCACCAAAAGCCCTAGCGAAGGACTGCTAGGCACTGGCGAAGGACTGCCAGCACCAAAAGCCCTAGCGAAGGACTGCTAGGCACTGGCGAAGGACTGTCAGCACCAAAAGCCCTAGCGAAGGACTGCTAGGCACTGGCGAAGGACTGCCAGCACCAAATGCCCTAGCGAAGGACTGCTAGGCAACTGGCGAAGGACTGCCAGCATCCAAGACCTGACAAAGGACCGTCAGGCAAAAGTCCAACCAAAGGAGCGGTTGGCATAAGGTAAATTCTCCCGAGAGGAGTAGGTGAGGACGCGTTCCCCGTCGAGGGAACAGTAGGCGTCGGTTCGACCTAGGGCTCCATTTTGGAGACCAAAGTCAGAACCAAGACAGCTAAGGCTGTATAAATCTAATTAATTGTTATGTTATCTTGTTTTGGACTAACCCTGGATGCAGGACCGAAGGAACGTGTGTCTGCAGCTCAGAAAGCCTCAGAGGAGAGAGGCAGTTGCTGAGAAGGGCGCCCGGAGCGTCCCGGGCGCCCCCAAGGGCCATAAAAACAAGTAACAAGAAGACTGGTTCGAATACACACTGGGCCGGGCGCCCCCGTGCTCCCGGGCGCCCCCGTGCTCCCGGGCGCCCCCTGCGCTGCGGGCGCCCCCTGGCGCATACCTCGAACCAAGAAGCCCTCGAAGCTAAGCAGATAACCTTTGACCCGGTCAATGCGGGCGCCCCAAGCGCTGCGGGCGCCCCGGTCAAAACTGATCCCGAAGATAAGGGGATCAGACGCTGACCGAGATCGGAACGGATCGGCTGCCACGTAGGGGGCGCCCCCGACGTCCCGGGCGCCCCCGACGTCCCGGGCGCCCCCTAGCCCTATATAAAGGGCCCTCGACCCTAGGCTTCTACAATCACTACTTCCAACACTTCAAAGTTCTTCTACGCTCGTGCCTTGCTCCGGAAACGCATCACCTCGAGCCGACGACGTCCCGCTGCCCCAAAAAGATTCGATATACTCCGGACGTCTGTAACGAAGTATTTTATTATTAATTTATTGCACTCCCATTGTAATTGAAATTATTGTAACCGATTTTGCGCAAATATAGAATTGCCCAAAGTAAACGGTCAACGACCGTGGGCCTTGGAGTAGGAGTCGACATAGGCTCCGAACCAAGTAAAAATCACTGTGTCTTTGTGCTGTGTATGTTATTTTTATTTTCGCTGTGCACTTACTCTCAGTTTTCCGAAAAAGTAACGACTTCCGATATTCACCCCCCCTCTATTGGTTTTCACGATCCAACAAGTGGTATCAGAGCGGGGTAGTTCAAACTTGGTGCAACCACCAGTTTGAAATTATTTTTCGAATTTTTTTTTAAATAATTTTTTTTCTTAATTATCTTTATCTCACACTGCTAATCCAAGACCAAGTCTTGGGACACTTTTTTTGTAAGTTTTCTTTTACAGAACAAATGTCTATGCAAGAGGGATTCAGCACCGCTAGACCTCCACTCTTCAGTGGAGAAGACTTTTCCTACTAGAAAAGTCGCATGGAGGTCCACCTGAAAACTCAGGTGGACATGTGGATCATTATCCAGTCCGGTCTGGAGATCCCCCGAAATGCGGAAGGACTTCCACAAAGCTACTCGGAGTGGGACAACACTCTAAAGCGCAAGATAGAAGCCGACGCAAAAGCAACGCAAACCCTACAATGCGGGCTGACAAAGGAAGAGCTGAACCGAGTGGGCCCCTTCAACAGTGCAAAAGAACTATGAACGAAACTGATCGAGCTGCACGAAGGGACTTCAGACACAAGGATCAGTAAAAGGGATCTGCTACTGAACAAGCTCTACACCATCAAGATGGCTGATAACGAAACAGCAGCCCAACTCCACGCACGAATCCAAGAGGTAATGAACGGTCTTCACGCAATAGGTCATAAGGTTGAAAACCGTGACCTAATAAGGTATGCTCTAAACGCATTCCCAAGAAATACCTTGTGGGCATCTATGGTAGATGCATACAAGGTATCCAGGGATCTTTCTAAAATAAAACTAGATGAATTATTTTCTGAACTAGAACTGCACGAACAGACTAACACCAATTCGGTCGAAAAAGGTATCGCTTTCATTGCAGGTAAAAATCTAAAGACAACGAAGAAGAAAACTGAACCTAAACCCGAGTCTGACTCAGACTCAGAAGATGAAGAAGGAGAACAAACTAAGCTGGTCCGGCTCGCTCGAAGCTACTACAAAGAGCTGAAGAACCGAACCAACAAACGGAAAACCGGCCGAAGAAAAGACGAACCAGCTGAACTCACGAACAAGCCTAATGTAACCTGCTACGAGTGCAAGAAGAAGGGCCACTACAAGACAGAGTGTCCAAATCTGAAAGAGTCCAAGAAGACGAGAAGAAAGAAGGCGCACCAAGTAACCTGGGACGAGTCTTCCTCAGAAGAAGAAGAAGAGGCACCCCAGTCCAATCTCCTAGCTCTGACCGCCTCAGAGAAAGTCGAGTCAGAATCAGAATAAGAAGACGGCGAGTTAACCTTCACAGAAGACGGAGAAATTAAGGTAACTGGTTTTAATAGATTACAGTTAACTGAATTGATTTCTTTTCTTTCTCGTGATTTGGCAAAAGCCAAACTCTGGGTCGAATCCCTCCGACAGGAAGTAAAACTCCTGAAAGAGGAAGCTGACTCTAAACCCTCAACCGAGAAGGTTCAGGAAGGAACTCCCACTCAAGTTGAAAAACTTGAAAAGGAAAACTCCTCCCTGAAAACTCAGGTTAAGGATCTTAGATCAGCCCTAGAACAATTCACTTCTGGTTCCAAAAATCTTGACATGATTCTTGGAAAACAGAAGTCCGTTCTAAATCGATCTGGACTTGGCTACCGAACCAAATCCCGACAACGATCGTATTTGGCTGTACTAAATCAGTCCAGAGGCAAAATTCAGGCATGGGTACCTAAACTATGCCTGAACAAACCAACTGGATCAAATCAGTATTGGATCCCCAAGGACAAGATTCACATCTTGCCTAACCATCACCGTGGCTTTAGTCTAGGGGGAGCTAAACTGAAAACTATTTTTATTATTAGATAAACTTGCAATTCTTGATTGAAACTGCTTGATTGACTGTCTATTTAATTTCTGCAAATTACCATGCTTAGACTTAGGCTAGTTTAAAGGACCAAACAAACTTAACTGAAATTTGACAACATAGTATTGGGTGGAGGTGAGATGATAGTACGTTGGGGAAACCAATTCTAATAAGATCAAGTTTACTTGGTCTCTTTAGACTGGTGAAACCAGCCGAAGCTATCGATCCAAAATCCAAACTAGTTAGACCAGAAATTTTTCAAATAATAATTTTGAAAATGAAATTTCATTAAAAGGCTTTGTCAAGGAAAGGGTGGATGATCCCATAAGGCTACGGCCAAAGAAGGCCTAGTGCCTCGCCAAGACCTGGAAGCCAATTTCTGAAATTCAAATTCAAATTATTTTTTGTCAAATTCGAATCTAGCACAAAATTCTGTTATTTGTAGATTTAAACTTCTTTCAAAATTTTTCTTTCAAAATTAATTAAGTTTTCAAAATTAATCCAAATTTTTCAAAATAGTTTTTTTTCTAAACCTGTCTCACGAAACCTATAAGGTCAACGTGATTGAAAACCCTAAGATTTGAGTGAGACAGTAGAATTAAGACTCAAGTAATTTTTATTTTTTATAATCTTGTATTTGTCAACCTTTGGTCAAACACAGTCAATATGGTCAAACCATGGTCAACCTTGGTCAACACAGTCAAACCTTGGTCAACATGGTCAAACCATGGTCAACCTTGCCAAACTATGGTCAAAACAGTCAAAATCAATCCCAATCAAGGTCAAATTGATTAAACCATAGTTAAACAATGACAAGACAAATTTTTGTCTCTACATACCCTTGAGAAGGGCGCCCGGGACCACACGGGCGCCCCCCTTGCTTTTTTCGTTCCTCGAGACGGAAGCTGTCAGCCCTTGACCAGGGCGCCCGAAACCACGCGGGCGCCCCTGTCACCTCCAATGCAGTCAAATCTGCAAAAGCAACCTGTTGAGGGCGCCCGGGCTGTCCCGGGCGCCCCCAACCAGTCCTTTAAACTGCCTTTGGCAGCAGCCCTGACCAGGGCGCCCGGAAGCTCCCGGGCGCCCCCATGAGCTTGCCTATAAAAGGCACCCGAACCTCCTTCACTTCCCACACCAAAAATCAACCTTCTTCTCCACTTCTTACTCTTCAAGAAGACCTTGAAAGTCCTCTTCCTCAACCATGCCTCCCCGAGCCGTTCGGTATGATCAATTATTTTTTATTGCATTTAATTT
>JAGFNQ010004203.1:0-10470 GCA_024364735.1 Boesenbergia rotunda
TGACCCATTAATCAAGAAATAGTTTTAATATGGTTGGAGCTCATTCAACCGTTTAGTCAGGCTTGGATGTGTCCAACAACCAAAACTAAGGATTGACCTCTGACTCCAACTATATTAATCATAAACTAATTCCATGGTTTGAACATGTTGAGGTTCAAGTCGGGCATGGATGTGTCCATCAACCCAAACGAGAAACAAAACTCCGGTTCTAATCATATTAATGAAAGGTGTTGGCCTTAATATTTTGTAAGGAGTTTTGGGTCTCATCCTTCTCTTTTATGCATATTCATGACATATAATTATGTCATGTTCTAACGATTTCCTTAATAAAGTATGTATGTGACCTAATTTATCAAGTCTCATTAATTGAATTAGGAACCGGATTTCCTAATTCTAATTTCATACTTTATTCAAGGAATTATTTTAGGAAACAATTTCCTGAATTATCATAATCAATTTCGTAAATAATATGTTTAAGACTTTGATTTCTCTAAATCAAATCTTATTAAATTAAGAGACAAATTTCTTAATTCAACCACATATTATTTTCATGAAAATCTTATTTAAGGAAATATACTCTATAGGAAACAATTTTCCTAATTAATTTTGGAGACAATAATATGTAAGAGCATCACCTCATAAATCAAATAAGGAAATTATCATTTGAGAATCACCTCAAAAATTTCCAAGATTTGATCACATATTTTATTTATGGGAAATTAATATCAATAACTTAATTTGGACGACTCCCCGAGGCTCAATCCAAATTAAACATTTGACAGCTTAAATTCAATTTAGAAAATTTAATTATAACAACTAACTTTAAATTGGACGGCTCCCCGAGGCTCAATCCAAAATAAAGAATTTTGTAAATAATTTAATTTCCAATTATAAATTTAAATGCCAATTAATATTCCCATAATTTGTCTAGACTTTCTTGAAAGAAAGTGCCTAAAATTGCGAGCTTTCCATAAATGGAAAGTTTCCAAAAATAAAAGGTTTTCAGAATAATTGTAAGTTTCTGGTACAAAGAAAACTTACGTTTTTCCAAAATTAGAAAATTTCCAAAATAGAAAATTTTCAAAATTGGAAAGTTTCCAAAAATAAAAAGTTTTCACAATTATCATAAAATTTCAGAAACAGAGATATTTCAAAAGTTTGCAAAAATTCATCAGGATTTCCAAACTTTGAAATTCCTAAATCGAAAATTTACTATAATTGGAAAGTTTCCATAATTGAAAATTTTCCAAAATTGAGATCATGTTAAAGCTTTCCGTAAAACAATTATATGATTATGTCAAACACAAACCTCGGCTCTGATACCACTGTTGGGACCGGGTGCATGTTGACATAGATGCGGGTTTGTAATTTCAAAATTAATTACGTGTAGCGGAAGGTTTAGCATAAATAATTTCTCTAAATCATTTAATCACACATCTATTCATGCAATTTTATCTTGTGTAGACATGATCATATATTTGAAATTTTGCAGAAACATAAACTAATTTACGTATTACCTCGCGTAACTCGAAGGAAGGGACAAGATCCAACCGTAAGCGTCCCTTGGAAGCTCCGCCTCTATTCGCGTCCACGCCGAGTATCTTCGGGATGACTTCGCAAAGCCATGAGTTTCGTGTTCTCGAGAACTACTAGATTCTCCGAGAATGCGACAAAAAAACCAAGAAAGAAGTCGGAAGACTAACTATAAAAGGATGACCGGAATCAAAATTCCGGTGAAGCAAAAGAAGAGGCTTGCGGCAAAAATATCCTTGCGGCAAACTCTAATTCCGGCAGCACCTTCTTCCGGCCAAGAGATGGTCGGAGCTTCCTTCTCCGGCAGCAGGTGGTGGTCGGCAGGGAAAGGGCAGGGGCGGCCGGCTGGTGCTCCTTCTTGGGGATGGTTGGCACACAGCAAGAAGGGGAGAAGAGAAGGAGAGAAAGAGAGGGAGAGAGCATATGCCTTCATCTCTTCGATTATCACCCAAGTCTTGCCTTGGGTCCTTTATATAGTGGCCTCTCAACCATCAAGCCTCTCAAATATGGAATAACTTATTCCATCATGCCAAGTTTGATTTTATATCATGGTTAAAATCATATTTTAATTCATGATAAAAAATCAATCAAGTCTCTTTTCTCCTATGGAATAAATTTCCTTATCATGGTAAATCAGTCCATGATTGATTTTATAAAATAAACCAATCCATGGTTCATTTTAATTTCCATGAAAAATAAACCAAACCTTGGTTTATTATATAAAAATTTATATCATCCATAATTTTATAAAACAAACCACACTTGGTTTATTTTATAAATTGAACCAAAAACTTGGTTCTCTCCCTTTGTTGTGGCCGGCCAAGCAAAGAGGATGGAGGCCCTCTTTGGCTAGCCTATCCAAGCCAAGCCCCAATAAATTAAACTTATTTAATTCATCTATTAAGTCTTCAAAAGACTTAGCCATTTTACGCTTCCGATGCATCTCTGAAAAATTCAGATTCGACTTATCGTTTGGCTCAACCAAACTTAATCTCTCTTGATTGGAAAATCCAATTTTCAACTAATTTTTAAATCCCTCGGATTGCTCGTAGTGCGTGTGACTAAATAGACTTTCGATTTATGTTGGCCATCTATAATTAATCAATTATAGAACGATCATGAGTGACACCTAGTAGTACATCATGATCCCCAATTAATCGAAAGATCAACGGTTGACCTCAGAAACAATTCTGAAACCCTTCAGCATCTATAATGAATCGTGCCCCATTCCCTTCACCATCTTATACCCACTTGGTTCAGGACATGGTCTATGTGTGTCAGTCCCCACTAGGCTGACTACGTCAAACCTAGCCCAAGTAATGTTTTCTCGTCCTACGGATTCTAATTACTCTCATGTATTTAAGAGATTCATACTCTGAACTTGTCATGCTCTGGCCAGAGGCTTCGAGTAACAATCCGACGATAGGCCTCGGGTATACATCTCCTCGCAAGGAGTGGTGAATCCTTTGTAGGCTGTTCAAACATCTTTAGGCACTTTGGCTTATACCCAATCATCCTGGGTCCACACCTCCTTGCAGATGTTTGCTTAAGATGTCAAAGTATAAGTCTCTATGACCAAGATGACTTGAACACCGCAAGTCAAAGGAACATTGCACTTAAGCTGCAGTAAGAACTTCACTGACATATCTATATGTAGACTACCATATGAAGTTTTACAGCCAGTCACTCCAATGAACTAGTTCCCTTAACTAGCATTCATGTTTATCTCCGGACATCTCAATGTCACCAGCCAGTGAGAATCAGCTGATTAGAGAATAACCCATGCTAGTCTCAACAGAATTGATAGTGTCCGTATTTATCAATTCATCGACTAGGGACAATTTCAATACTTCACAATTGCACATGTAGAGATAATCACTAGTTGTGAATTCATCACAAATTCTCTCATGCTGTGAATTGTATTACGGACATTCAGTAAATGAGATTAAGATCTCAATCAAATACACAAACATGTATACTCAAATAGTGAATATTCATTTATTAAAATAAATGATTACAATCATAAGGCGATTGCCTTAGGACACTTCTCTCATATCACTAACACTATTATCACAAAAGATTGTGATAGTTCTGGGCAAACTAGGAATCACATCCAAGTCCATGATGATGTTTCTGAGCCATACATCTTCTTTGGCCGCCTCTGAGGCTGCCACATACTCAGCTTCCATGGTAGAGTCAGCCATGCACTTCTGCTTGACACTCCTCCAGACAATGGCTCCACCTCCTAAAGTAAACACAAAAGCTGAGGTAGACTTACTTTTGTCCCTATCTGACTAGAAATCTGAGTCCGTATAACCCATAGGGACTAATTGGTCTGCCCGGTAAACCAGCATATAATCCCTAGTCCGTCTCAGGTATTTCAATATATGCTTTACTGCTGTCCAATGTCTCTATCCAGGGTTACTCTGATATTTGCTAACCATGCCCACGGTAAAACAGATATCAGGTCTCGTGCACAACATAGCATACATGAGGCTTCCGACCGCTGAAGCATAAGGAACCGCCTTCATTTCCTCTATCTCCTTTGATGTCTTCGGACACATCTCCTTGGATAGAGGAACTCCATGCCTGAAGGGTAGGAAACCCTTCTTGGAGTTTTCCATGCTAAAACGAGACAAGACTGTGTCAATATATGAAGCTTGGGATAAGCACAACATCCTTTTCTGGTGATCCCTTATGACCTTGATCCCAAGGATGTGTCCCACTTCTCCTAAGTCCTTCATGTTGGTGCAAAAAGCACCTAAGTCGAACCTGTGTTTTGATAAATGGCAAAGGGTTCAAAAGTTAAGTCTTATTTGTTATCTAACATGCTGCTTAAGTGTGCAGATTGAAGTCCTAGCAAGGGAATGCTAGGCACCTAGCAAAGGATTGCTAGGCACTGAAACCCTAAGTCCTGGCGAAGAACAGCTGGGCACCTGGCGAGGACAGCTGGGCACCTGGCGAAGGGCTGCTAGGATACGAAGACCTAGCGAAGGACTGCTAGGCACCTGGCGAAGGACTGCCAGGATCCAAAGACCTAGCGAAGGATTGCTAGGCACCTGGCGAAGGATTGCTAGGCACCTGGCGAAGGACTGCCAGGATCCAAAGACCTAGCGAAGGACTGCTAGGCACCGGGCGAAGGACAGCTTGGTATCCAAGACCTAGCAAAGGACTGCTAGGAACCGGGCGAAGGACAGCTTGCTATCCAAGACCTAGCGAAGGACCGCTAGGCAAAAGTCCAACCGGAGGAGTCGGTTGGCATCAGGTAAATTCTCTTGAGAGGAGTAGGTGAGGATGCATTCCCCGTCGAGGGAACAGTAGGCTTCGGTTCGACCTAGGGCTCCATTTTGGAGACCCAAAGTCAGAACCAAGACAGCTAAGGCTGTATAAACCTAATACCTTATTGTTTTATATTGTTTTGGACTAACCCTAGATGCAGAACTGAAGGAACGTGTGTCTGCAGCTCAGAATGCCCAAAGGAGAGAGGCAAGTAGCTGAGCAGGGCGCCCCCAAGGCCAGTACAAAACAAGTTAAGCAAAGAAGTGCTTCGGGAGCTTACTGGGCGGGGTGCCCCTGTGCTCCCGGGCGCCCCCAGTGCCCAGGGCGCCCCGCACTCAAGCCAACGAAGAGGATAAGACTTATCCAGCCGAGAAACCAGCAGATTGGGTCAACCAGGGCACCCCCAGCGTCCCGGACGCCCCCAGAGTCAACCTCAGCCCTATTCGAGAGGGATAAGGGTTGACTGAGAGAATCTCGGATCGGCTGACACGTGGGGGGGCGCCCCCGACGTCCAGGGCGCCCCGAAGTGCTATAAATAGCACCCAACGCCAAGGCTTCTCAACAATCAATTCTTCCAACGCACTCACGCTCTTCTACTCCCGCACTCTGCTCCGGAAACGTCCCGACTCAAGATACAAGCGCCGATGATGTCCCTCTGCTCCGAAAATACAATCTACACCAGACGTCGGTAACGAAGAGCTGTTTGTTTTGTTCACTATACTACAATTATCATATCTGTCTGTAAACTATTTTGCGCACATATAGAATTGCCCGCAGTAAACGGTCAACGACCGTGGACCTTGGAGTAGGAGCCGACCGCGACTCCGAACCAAGTAAAAGATCTTGTGTTCGCATTTTGTGTTTAATTCTTCCGCTGCGTAATTTCTCTAACTCTAATCCGAACGATTTACGATATTCACCCCCCTCTATCGTTTCTCTCGATCCAACAAGTGGTATCAGAACGGGGAAGCTCAAATTTGGTGCAACCACTAGTTTGAGAATTTTTCGGATTTTTTTTAATTACTTTTCTTTTTCTTTTTTGAAGTTTTCTCGTTAATTGAGGTTGGTGCAACACCCCTCAATAATTATTTCTCTTTATCCCGCACTACTAATCCAAGACCAAGTCTTGGGATATTTTCTTTCCTTTAGTTTACTTTTCAGATAAAATGGCCATGCAAGAAGGCTTCAGCACTGCAAGACCACCTCTCTTCAGTGGGGAGGACTTCTCCTACTGGAAGAGCAGAATGGAGGTCTACCTGAAAACTCAGGTGGACATGTGGATAATCATCCAGTCCAGACTGGAGATTCCAAAGAACGCTGAAGGAGTACCTCAAACCTACACAGAGTGAGACACCGCTCTGAAACGGAAGATTGAGGCTGATGCAAAGCGACCCAGACCCTCCAATGCAGCTTAACAAAAGAGGATCTGAACCGGGTGGGACCATTCAACAGTGCCAAGGAGCTGTGGGGGAAACTGATCGAGCTGTACGAAGGAACATCAGACACTCAAATCAGCAAAAGAGATCTCCTTCTGAACAAGCTGTACACGATCAAGATGAACGACAACGAAACAGCAGCTCAACTCCATGCCCGAATTCAGGAACTAATGAACGGACTACACACCATCAGTCACAAGGTAGAAAACTGTGACCTAATAAGGTACGCTTTAAATGCTTTCCCGAGAAACACCTTGTGGGCATCTATGGTAGATGCATACAAGGTTTCAAGGGACTTGTCAAAAATTAAATTAGACGAACTATTTTCTGAACTCGAATTACATGAACAGACTAACTGCAATCTGGCCGAGAAAGGTATTGCCTTTGTTGCAGGTAAAATTGGAAGGACAACCAAGAAGAAGTCTCAACCTGCACCCGAGTCTGACTCAGACTCAGACTCAGAAGACGAAGAAAGAGATCGACCTAAGCTGGTCCGACTGGCCCAGGACTACTACAAGGAATTGAAGAACCAAACCAACAGAAGAAAAGCCAGCCGAAGAAAGGATGAACCAGCTGAACCCTCAAATGAAAAGAACAAGCCCAACATGACCTGTTACGAGTGCAAGAAGAAGGGCCACTACAAGACCGAATGCCCCAACCTGAAGGAAACAAAGAAGAAGAGGAAGAAGAAGGCACTCCAAGCAACGTGGGATGAGTCCTCCTCCTCCGAAGAAGAAGAGGTCCCACAGTCGAATCTGCTCGTGCTAACCGCCTCAGAAGAAATCGAGACCGAGTCAGAATCGGACCAGGATGACGGCAAACTTGTTAGTGAGAGCCCTAGAGCCAATCATATGATGATTACTTCTTGGACTCATTGTATCATATTCTTGTATATATATTTCTTATATATAAAGGCATTTCTTATGGTTATTGTACTTATGTGTATTGGTGCCAAATAACTTAGTATAATAACGTCCTTGAGTAGAAGGTTCTTATCTATATCAATCGATTAGTTGAATCGATAGTGAGATGATATAGAGAACACTACTTCTAATTATTCCTAGTCAAGTATTAACATTCAAGGACAATGTTAATGCATAGAGACTAGCATGTAGGTCAACATGATGACTTGATCTCACAAGTCATGGATATGAGATATCAAGTTGACACATGGGTATACAATAGGGAATGTATACTGAATGGCCCGCCATGAGAAAGTATCATGGATCGTTATATGAGTGTCATATACTTTCTCATGTGACTATTAGTATGACTATTAGTCCTTAGACCTGAAGTCACCATAGTTCCCTACATAAGGAGTTATGTACTTTGGTTTCGTCAAACGTCACCCATAACTGGGTGGACTATAAAGGCGATTACTGGGTATGTAACAAATTATGCGGAGGGATGTGAGTGATGTAGATGGGATCTATCCCTCCTATATGACGGGAGAGATATCATAGTCTTGATATAGTGAGATCACTAAGTGCATGGTCATGCCCAAATAAGGCAATATGAGATATTGAGCTTATTTGATTATAGTGAGTCTACTTGGAGTTCAAGACACATAGATTGATTGGAGGATGACACGGTCTATGCTTCATAGAAGATCAATCTAGATATCGAGGATAGAAGGACGTTGTCACATATTGTGATCGTCACAATTATTAGTCACAATGGTGATGTTGGATCTCGACATTCTTGTAACTTGGGTAGCAATGATGTGTTGCTAGATACCTCTCATTACTTATGTCCTTAAATAGGTTTAAGGGCATTGCCAACGTTACAAGAACATATAGGGTCACACACATAGAGCAATAGATGGAGAATAAGTCCATATGATGGACCGAGAGTAATGAAGTCAAAGTTTGACTTTGGCTAAATATGGAAAGTCCATAAAAGGCAAGTTTGACTTGACTCAAATTAGACAACTTAAGTTGGACTCGAGTTTGATCCAAGTGTTGGATGAATCTAATCATGGGAGAATAATGAAGTCAAAGTTTGACTTTGGCTAAATATGGAAAGTCCATAAAAGGCAAGTTTGACTTGACTCAAATTAGACAACTTGAGTTGGACTCGAGTTTGATCCAAGTGTTGGATAAATCTAATCATGGGAGAATAATGAAGTCAAAGTTTGACTTTGGCTAAATATGGAAAGTCCATAAAAGGTAAGTTTGACTTGACTCAAATTAGACAACTTGAGTTAGACTCGAATTTGATCCAAAGTGTTGGATGAATCTAATCATGGGAGAATAATAAAGTTAAAGTTTGACTTTGGCTAAATATGGAAAGTCCAGAAGAGACAAGTTTGACTTGACTCAAGCCACATCACCTTGACTTGACCAAGTGATGACTTGGCATCATCATCAAGGCTAAGTAACCTCCCCATTTGAATTTTGAATTCAAATAAGGGGTTTATGGAAGGTGGTGGCCGGCCACTTATACACACAAAATGAGTTTTTCTTGTGTGAGATTGATTTCTCTCCCAATGAGTTTTTGGTTTTGGCTCTCCCTCTCCTCTCTTGTGGCCGAGACCCCAAGCAAGTGCTAGCACACTTTTGGGCTCTCCTCTCCACTCTCTTGCTTGTGTGGATACTTCTAGAGGGTTGCTACTTTACGTCCTTGAGATCCGACACCAACCGAGGAGCGAGCGGGAATTGCGGGGCACGCATCGAAGGTAGCTTTTCTCTTCTCTAATAGATCTAGGTTGTAGATAGGTTTTGAAGCATGTAAACGAGCACTCGTAAATTTTTGAAATGGTTTTCTTCGCTCGGATCCTTTCTATTGGGGCTTTCGGGGTTTCCGCGACGCGAAAAAGCGGTTTTCGCGGCCCGAAAAACCCTACAGTGGTATCAGAGCCACGAGCGAAGCTTGTGCTCGTTTTGGTTTTTATTTTTTTGTATTAGATACAAAATTTAGATAATTTTATGCTTCTATAATTTTTCTAAATTTTAGGATTTTTTGAGTATTTTTTCCTCGTAGAGGCAAAGCGACGAGTGCGAAGCACTTGTAGACTTTGCCACCGAGAAAAACTTCTCCGAAACGGCAAGTTTCGCCCAAATGGATTTTGGGACAGCGGGTAAAGGCACTGTATAATCGCAAGAAGACACTCGTGAAGGTTATTTCATGAGTAGGGGCGCTGCCCCTAACCCCGCAAGGGGCCTTGTCTCGCGATTACGCCCGAAACCCGCTTACCGGGACCGCCGCGGAGTTGTGACTCGGAAAAATTCTAAAAAACAGTAGAAAAATTATATAAAATCTGTAAAATTATATAATTTTGAATTATATACAGTAGTGTGATGGTCATGGTCCAAAACCCAATTTTTAATAAGATTAAAATTGTGTTGTAATTCATAATATGGTCTGCGCGCCGTTTTTGTACATGTGCGTGTTGTATTGTGTTTGAGACCTGCGTGTCGGCTTTTAATATTTTATTTCTGTTGTATTTCATATTTAGACTCGAATGTAACTCGAGTATAAAAAAATTTGTAATGTACAAAAGTGAAGACGACGGAAATTCCGGAGAACTTGGACTCGGGAGAACTAGCCGACAACACCAAGACGGTCAAGAGGAAGCGCTTGGAGAAGCCGCTAGACCTAGGTTGACCATCGGATCCTCTCATTGGCTTGAGAGGGTCTTAGTAGGGCCATGACCAAGTTACTTAAGTTTATTTTATTATTGCTATGCTTGTGATGTATATGATGCATGATAATGTAGAATAGTAAAAATAAACTTAAGTGTATGAGATGCACAAGTAATGTGGGAACCACATTTTGATGTGCACTTAATACACATTTAGGATTAAATTAGATTTCATAAATGCCTAGATGTGATGCACATCCTCGATTAGATTAGATCTAAAATCGAATCGACTCGTAAACGCCTACCGGGTCCTGATACCCATCACTACCTCGATCATATGCGCTTGTCGATTCTGCCAAGCAGAGCAACGCATTTTAATCTTGTAGGATGCGGAGGGACAACCTTGGTCCCGCCTATCACGGCTCGGGTTAGATCGAGCTCAATCAGATTGAATAACTAGTTAACTCAATTGGATCGAGTAAAGCTATAGGTGTATTCCAATAGTTGGAAAGGTAGGACAAGATCGCATTTATCAATAGTCTTGGGCGATTTAGCCAAAGCTAACTCAAGATTATTCATAAATGTTAATTCTTGATCCTATAAACAAGAGTTGCATAGAGATGTAATTGATAAATTAGT
>JAGFNQ010004203.1:12682-36130 GCA_024364735.1 Boesenbergia rotunda
TTTTGGGGATATGCTCTAGACACGGCAGCGTTCACACTTAACCGTGTTCCATCAAAGGCAGTCATGAAGACATCATATACGATATGGACTGGGAGGAGTCCCAAGATGTCTTTCATGAGGATTTGGGGTTGTGAGGCTTACGTTAGACGTCAAGTCTCAGACAAACTGGGACCCAAGTCCGATAAGTGCTATTTCGTGGGATATCCCAAGGAAACTAAGGGATATTACTTCTACATTCCCAGTCAACACAAAGTGTTTGTTGCTAAGACTGGGGTCTTTCTAGAAAGGGACTTTGTTTCTAGAAAGACTAGTAGGAGTTCGTTTGATCTTGAAGAAGTTCAAGACAACGACCATAGCACTGAGCCCTTGATGGATACTGAACAGGAACCACAAGAAGTTGTGGATGAGATTGTTACACAAGAAGTTGTGGAACAACAACCTGTTCAGGTAGACCTACCTCTTCGCAGGTCTGATAGGGTACGTCGTCAGCCTGAGAGATATTCATTTCTCTTGCCTGACCATGATGACGTTATGATCATTGAGAATGAGCCTACCACCTATCAGGAAGCTGTGATGAGCCCAGATTCTGAGTCATGGCTGGAAGCCATGAGATCCGAAATGGAATCCATGTACACTAACCAAGTTTGGACCTTGGTTGATCCACCTGAAGGGGTCAAACCCATTGGGTGTAAGTGGGTCTTTAAGAGAAAGCCTAACATGGATGGACTTACTCATACCTATAAGGGTAGACTGGTAGCTAAAGGTTTCAAGCAAATTCATGGTATTGACTATGATGAAACTTTTTCTCCAGTAGCGATGTTTAAGTCCATTCGGATCATGCTTGCTATTGTAGCCTACCACGATTATGAGATCTGGCAGATGGATGTCACGACAGCGTTTCTGAATGGAAACCTCCTCGAGGATGTGTACATGACACAGCCTGAGGGTTTTGTAGATCCACAGCATACTGGCAGAGTATGCAAGCTGCATAGGGCCATTTATGGTCTAAAGCAAGCTTCTCGGAGCTGGAATCTTCGATTCGATGATGCGATCAAACAGTTTGGTTTCATCAAGAATGAAGATGAACCTTGTGTCTACAAGATGGTTAGTGGGAGCACAGTAGTCTTCCTAGTCTTGTATGTGGATGACATACTACTCATTGGGAACAACATCCCTTCGCTACAGTCTATGAAGACTTGGTTGGGGACTTGTTTCGCAATGAAGGACTTAGGTGAAGCAGCCTGCATTCTAGGCATTAAGATCTATAGAGATAGATCTAAGAGATTGCTTGGCCTAAGTCAGAGTACATACATCGATACGGTATTACACCGTTTTGCCATGCAGAATTCCAAGAAGGGAAATCTGCCAATGTCACATGGCGTGAGTCTTTCGAAGACTCAAGGTCCCTCTTCTAGAGAGGAGAGAGACCGCATGAGCAAGATCCCTTATGCCTCAGCCATAGGATCTATCATGTACGCCATGTTATGTACTCGTCCTGATGTCTCGTATGCTTTGAGCATGACGAGCAGATACCAGTCAGATCCAGGTGAACGTCACTGGATAGCAATCAAGAATATTCTTAAGTACTTGAGAAGGACTAAAGAATATTTCTTGATATTTGGAGGCGATGAGCATCTAGTTGTAAAGAGTTACACTGATGCCAGCTTCCAAACCGACCAGGATGATTACATATCGCAGTCAGGGTTCGTGTTTTGCTTGAATGGCGGAGCTATGAGCTGGAAGAGTTCGAAGCAGGACACAGTTGCAGATTCTACAACAGAAGCTGAGTATATTGCTGCATCAGAGGCAGCAAAGGAGGCAGTTTGGATCCGCAAGTTTATCACTGAGCTTGGGGTGGTTCCTAGCATATCTGATCCCGTAGAGCTCTATTGTGACAACAATGGAGCTATTGCGCATGCTAAGGAACCTCGCTCACACCAGCGGACCAAACACATACTACGGCGATTCCATCTCATTCGAGAGATCATCGATCGAGGAGATGTGAAGATTTGCAGAGTACCCACAGAGGCTAACGTCGCAGATCCCTTGACCAAGCTCTGGCACAGATGAAGCATGATGGTCACACTAGGTCATTGGGTATTAGATACTACAGCGATTGGCACTAGTGCTAGTGGGAGATTGTTAGTGAGAGCCCTAGAGCCAATCATATGATGATCACTTATTGGACTCATTGTATCATATTCTTGTATATATATTTCTTATATATAAAGGCATTTCTTATGGTTATTGTATTTATGTGTATTGGTGCCAAATAACTTAGTATAATAACGTCCTTGAGTAGAAGGTTCTTATCTATATCAATCGATTAGTTGAATCGATAGTGAGATGATATAGAGAACACTACTCTTAATTATTCCTAGTCAAGTATTAACATTCAAGGACAATGTTAATGCATAGAGACTAGCATGTAGGTCAACATGATGACTTGATCTCACAAGTCATGGATATGAGATATCAAGTTGACACATGGGTATACATTAGAGAATGTATACTGAATGGCCCGCCATGAGAAAGTATCATGGATCGTTATATGAGTGTCATATACTTTCTCATGTGACTATTAGTATGACTATTAGTCCTTGGACCTGAAGTCACCATAGTTCCCTACATAAGGAGTTATGTACTTTGGTTTCGTCAAACGTCACCCGTAACTGGGTGGACTATAAAGGCGATTACTGGGTATGTAACAAATTATGCGGAGGGATGTGAGTGATGTAGATGGGATCTATCCCTCCTATATGACGGGAGAGATATCATAGTCTTGATAGAGTGAGATCACTAAGTGCATGGCCATGCCCAAATAAGGCAATATGAGATATTGAGCTTATTTGATTATAGTGAGTCTACTTGGAGTTCAAGACACATAGATTGATTTGAGGATGACACGGTCTATGCCTCATGAAAGATCAATCTAGATATCGAGGATAGAAGGACGTTGTCACATATTGTGATGGTCATAATTATTAGTCACAATGGTGATGTTGGATCTCGACATTCTTGTAACTTGAGTAGCAATGATGTGTTGCTAGATACCTCTCATTGCTTATGTCCTTAAATAGGTTTAAGGGCATTGCCAACGTTACAAGAACCTATAGGGTCACACATATAGAGCAATAGATGGAGAATAAGTCCATATGATGAACCGAGAGTAATGAACTCAAAGTTTGACTTTGGCTAAATATGGAAAGTCCATAAAAGGCAAGTTTGACTTGACTCAAATTAGACAACTTGAGTTGGACTCAAGTTTGATCCAAGTGTTGGATGAATCTAATCATGGGAGAATAATGAAGTCAAAGTTTGACTTTGGCTAAATATGGAAAGTCCATAAGAGGCAAGTTTGACTTGACTCAATCCACATCACCTTGACTTGACCAAGTGATGACTTGGCATCATCATCAAGGCTAAGTAACCTCCCCATTTGAATTTTGAATTCAAATAGGGGGTTACCTAAGATGGTGGCCGGCCACTTAAACACACAAATTGATTCTTTTGTGTGTGGTTGATTGATTCTTCTCCCAACTTGGTTTTAGTTTTGCTCTCCCTCTCTTCTCATCTTGCCGAGACCCCAAGGAGTGCTAGCACACTTTTGGGCTCTCCTCTCCACTCTCTTGCTTGTGTGGATACTTCTAGAGGGTTGCTACTTTGCGTCCTTGAGATCCGACACCAACCGAGGAGCGAGCGGGAATTGCGGGGCACGCATCGAAGGTAGTTTTTCTCTTCTCTAATAGATCTAGGTTGTAGATCGGTTTTGAAACATGTAAACGAGCACTCGTAAATTTTTGAAATGGTTTTCTTCGCTCGGATACTTTCTATTGGGGCTTTCGGGGTTTCCGCGACGCGAAAAAGCGGTTTTCGCGGCCCGAAAAACCCTACAGCAGCTCCAGCAGCGCCAGCATCCGTTGCAACCTGAGATGGAAAACGGACAAACCTGCTCCAAGGAAAGACTCCCATTGACCCTCCTTGAGTGTTTGAATTCATCCCTATCATCTGCACACTAAATCAGATCATTAGCACAACAAATCAAGCAGAGGATCAAATATCAGAAGACTCTGAACAAGTATCGGTAGCGTATCAATAGTAATAAGAACATGATCAGTGCTCTGACAGCGCTTTTGAATTAAAGCTGTCAGCTGCTGATCGGTCACCGGACCGATCAGAGGGACTCCTGATCGGTCACCAGACCGATCAGGATGGGTTCAGACCGATCAGGTTCCAACCTGATCGGTCCCCAACGCGTAATCAGAAATCGCGACTTCCCCTGGATCTATCACCAGACCGTTCCCAAGTCGTGGATCGGTCACCAGACCGATCCACCCCTTTGCAGGGTGATTTCCTAGCTTCGCAGTTCCCAGACCGATCAGCATGTGGCCTGATCGGACTAGTGACCGATCAGGCCACCCTCCCGACTGATCAGGCTCCAACATGATCGGTTATAGTGAGAAGCCCGCAATGTTTGATCGTTCACCAGAACGATCCAAACAGTATCCCCGATCGGTCACCAGACCGATCAGGGGTCGATCAGTAAGGTTCCCAAACTCACTGTATGCTCCCTGATCGGTCACCAGACTGATCAGGAGCTGATCAGTAGGTTTGCCAAAGTCACCGTATGTTCCCTGATCGGTCACTAGACCGATCAGACATCTCTGGATCGGTCACCAGACCGTTCCACGAGGGAACTCCGTGCCAACATTCCTGATCGGTCACCAAACCGATCCAGGCAAGGCCAAAACCCTCTCTAAGTCAAGAGAACTGGCTCCAAGCCTCCCCTGACTCCTGCTCAATCCCTCGGACCAAGACTCCATGCCCAGTCTCACTCACCGGGACTTCAACCTAGCCCTCCAAGCTAGGACCTGGCCCTCCAAGCCAGAGTTTTATCCAACCTAGCCCTCCAAGCTAGGACCTGACCCTCCAAGCCAGGGTTTTATCCACCTAGCCCTCCAGGCTAGGACCTGACCCTCCAAGCCAGGATTTCATCCAACCTAGCCCTCCATGCTATGACCTAGCCCTCCAAGCCAGGGTTTCATCCACCTAGCCCTCCAGGCTAGGACCTGACCCTCCAAGCCAGGATTTCATCCAACCTAGCCCTCCAGGCTAGGACTTTTTTGTTAGGATCGATACGCCTTGCTAGAGTGGGGGTGAATAGCAAATCTCGGCTTGTTCTTCCAACGTTGTTAGTATGCGCAGCGGAAACAATAATAATAAACAATAAAAGCAAAGGAGCAGCGCTAACAAACCGTATTTTATTTGGTATCCACCCCGGTCGGGTGACTAATCCAACAATCCGTCGGTGGATCAAATCCCGGATAACCTCCGGCTATCATGTGTCGCTCCTTGTGGGTGGAGAAACCTCACCACAACACCAAACAAAGCTCTGGACACGAAGACTACTAACTTGCCCTTAACAAAGACAAGTTTCGTCAAGAAACTCAGCCACCATGACGTCCTCTTTAAATAGGACTCGGGGCTGATTTCTCGCTACCAGTCGACTGCCCCCAGGGCAGTCGACTGGTGCCAGCCAAATTCGACCGTTGACACTCCTAATGTTCGAATTTGCCAGCTCACCAGCCACCTACCAGTCGACTGCCCCCAGGGCAGTCGACTGGTCCCTAGCTGAACCCTTTCCCGAGTACATTCACACAGCACTCGATCCTCACGACTCGACTGACTCCTCCTCCGCAACCTCGACTGTTGCCTTCGCACCCTCTTCATCTTCGGCCCTCGTCCCTCGGATGCGCACGTAAACCTCCAGTTTGCCTCCATGCCACCCTTCACGTACGCCTCAAAGTCCGCGCCCATCAGCTCATCGTCCCTGCTCTCCAAGGTCCCTCGGATGCGCACGCAAGCCTCCAGCTTGCCTCCATGCCATCCTTCACCGTACTGAGGCTGTCCAGTCAAGTCCATATGCGTAACCTGTACAACCTGCACACTCAACATACGCATATAAGAATACAAGGGAAAACCTAACTTAAACCCTTTGCCCAAACATCAAAACCTATGGTCACTCCGGACCATCTTAGGGCCGATTGCTCCAACAATCTCCCCCTTTTTGATGTTTGGCAATCCGTTTAAGTTAGGAAAGCAAGATAGTAGTAAATAGCAAAAACAATGCTAAATGAATGCATATGCAATGCATAACTGGATCCTATCCCAAGGCATCCCACACCTAACCCTCCAAGTTAGGAATTTTACACCTAGCCCTCCAAGCTAGGATTTTCACCACCTAACCCTCCAAGTTAGGATTTTCCCACACCTAGCCCTCCAAGCTAGGATTTTCTACCAAACCGGGCTTTTTAAAGCTTCTCCCAAGCTCCCCCTTACACTGGACTTACAAAGACTTTTTAAGAACCTCTCCAAGGTTCCCCTTACGTCAAGAATGGAGCAATCATGCTCCCCCTTAATCTTAGCTCCCCCTAAACCTAGGGTTTCATGCAAAGGTAAGTTTGGTTTCCCAACTTAAACCCAAACTTCTCTCCCCCTTTGTCATACATCAAAAAGACCCCAATAATTACCAAATTATTGGTTCTTAACATCCCCCAATGACCCTAAACACAGTGTACTAGGCCCTCATACACTGGTTCCTTGTCATTTGGACTCCAAACCAGCTACTGATACACAAATCAGCCTCTGGCAGTCGACTGGCAACAGTGTCAGTCGACTGATACGCCTAAAATCTAATTTTCTGGCCGAATTTCAGAAACGTGCCAGAATTCCACAAATTTTTAAAAATTTCCAAACTTCTTGGACAGCTTTGTGGAACCTATACTTACTTGGGAAAAAATACATCTACCCATGTATCTATCACTATTCCCAAGTTTGACACAAAATCCAAAAATTTTAAAATGAAAATCAAGGCAACTAGGAGGCAACCTCCCCTTTTACCTATGCATTCTCCCAATTTGCATTTTTCCCAGGTCAAGTTCTACCCAACTTAACCTCCTAGACATCACGTTGAGTCATACACAACCCAACACCCGAGTTCTTCCCCCTTTGACACTCTTATAGCATTGCCCAAGGCAATCTTTCCCTAAGTGCCAAAAAGAACTCAACAAAAGTTTAAAAACTCTAAAGTTTGCAAGCACACTTGCTAGGATATACCCTATCCTAGAAAAATATGATATCATGGAAATATCAAGTGTGTTTGACTTTTGGTACATATCTAAATTCCTTAAAAGATTTGGCATTTTGAAATCAAGTCATTATTCCTTGTGTTTGCTTCTTCTAACCCTTTCAAATTGACACAAGGAATTGTCCTCAACTCTAAGGTTCATCCATAATTCCAAATATTTCTGAAAACCCCTTCAGAAATCACTTATTAACACTCTGCCCTCACTGATCAGTCGACTGCCCAAATGGCAGTTGACTGCAAAAACATACAGTATACATTTTGGCTTGGAACAGTCGACTGCCACCAGGGCAGTCGACTGATACCTGATTTTCAGGTTTTCAGGTCGAAATTCAGAAATGCCCTAAAAATGTTACAAATCTCCAAAAATTATGAAATTTCGTGGGGAGATTTGTGAAGCCAATATCTACTTGGAAAAAATATGTTTCCAAATAAATATACTCCAAATCCCAAGATTGGCACAAAATCCTACTTCTTCTAAAATGTATCAAATGAGCTCATCCTAAAAGTGCTAATTCTCACTTCTCTTCAATGCATCCTCTTCTCCTTGATCACAACTCATTTATATCATTGAATTATATTGTGTTCCATCATTAAACCTCAATTTTGTCAATTAACTCTCCTTTTTCATCTTTTCCCCCTTAAATTCTCCTTTTAATGTGTCAAAATCTAGGATTAAGACTTACCTAAGTCTTCCAACCCCTTTTGGCATATTTCATCTAATTTCCTAAGGGAGAAACTTTTGAGATCCATTTACCATGGACCCCAAAGGCTCCTAGAGCTCCCCCTTGAGCTCTTAGCCTTAGCCACCTTCCTAGGTGACTCCATCCACACTAGATCACACTGGTGTGCCACCGGTGACTCTTGATCTACAAAATTGACCTTTTTAACCTTGGACACCTTGTCCTTGGTTAGGTCATTCTTTTTACCTTTGAATGGCATTCCCTTGTCATCCTTGGACTTTACCTCCTTACTAAGATTGTATATTTTCCCAACATGCTTCTTTCCATTGCCCTTGGAGGTCTTAGATCGGTACCCCAATCCCGATCTATCATAGTTGGGTTTGATGCTACCCAACACCATGTCTAAGCCCTTAGATCTAACAGTGAATCTTTCTAGAGCTTTTTCTAATGTATCAAGCCTTGCCCTCAAGGCTTGATTTTCTCTTTCTAGGCCTTGAACCCTAGAGTCCATATGTCCACCTTGGACATTCCTAGACCTATCCACTTTCCTAGGCATATGTTTCCCTTCCTTGGGGTTAGTGCCTTTAGCCTTGGATACATAGGTCTTAGGCCTATCATGATGCATGCTTTTTCTAGAGTGGTGATCTACCTTGTTATCCTTATTCCTATCATTGTACTTAAATCCAAAGTTATATACCATTAAGCAATTTTCATAATTTCTAGCATGCATGAATGAGTGATTTACATGATTTTTAGAATGCAAGGAAGAACTTGAGATTGAATTACATTTTGGCTTAAGGTTAGAAGTTACCTTCCATACCTTTGGTGTTCCTCCTTGATGTGGGCTTCTTCTCTTCTTTCATTCTTCTTTCTCCCATCTTCTCAAATTCTCCATCTTTTTTAGTTCTCCTTTCCTTGGACACTTAGTATGAAAGTGCCCTAGCTCACCACACGTAAAGCATCGAATCCTCCTTCTTTTGTTTTGGGTTTCCTCATTCTTACAAATCATGTTAGATTTAAATTGAATGGAATTAGGTTTAGATTTTACCTCCATTTTACCTTTCGGACACTTATCCTTGTAGTGTCCCTTTTCGTTGCAACCCAAGCATGTGATGTGCTCCTTTCTCTTGGCTTTGGTGGAGGTAGAGGTCTCTTCTTGTTCTTGTATGATTGAGGGTCTCTCCTCCCCCTCAATACTTGACGTTGATACTTCTTCTTTTTCTTCTCTAGATGAGGTGGAGGACCTCTCACTCTCTTCTTCCATTTCACTTGAGGAGTTAGATGATTATTCTTCCTTTTTCTCCTCTTCTTGGGCTATTGAGTTTGCTTCCTCGGCATCTTCCACTAATTGATCTTGTGTAGGGTTCTTATGAATTTCTTGCAATTTGCTCCACAATTCATATGCATTTTGATATTCTCCTACACGACTCAAAACATTAGTAGGCAAAATATTAACTAAAATATTGATTACCTTTTCATTTGCCCTAAATCGCTCTTGTTGTTCATTTGTCCAGTATCTTGGGCGAAGCCTTTTCCCGTGCTTGTCTCTCGAAATTTCAAAGGGGTCTTCAATGGTCATCCTACAATCCCAATCCATTCCTAGCCAATTTTCCATCCTTGACTTCCAATGGCCGAATCCTTCATGATTGTAGGATGGTGGTGCGTTGATGTCTTCCCCCAACTTATCTTCCATGTTCTTCCCTCTAGCTTTTGCTCTTCTTGGCGGTTAGTCCAATCACGAGCGGTCCTTTGCTCTGATACGAATTGTTAGGATCGATACGCCTTGCTAGAGGGGGGGTGAATAGCAAATCTCGGCTTGTTCTTCCTACGTTGTTAGTATGCGCAGCGGAAACAATAATAATAAACAATAAAAGCAAAGGAACAACGCTAACAAACCGTATTTTAGTTGGTATCCACCCCGGTCGGGTGACTAATCCAACAATCCGTCGGTGGATCAAACTCCGGATAACCTCCGGCTATCACGTGTCGCTCCTTGTGGGTGGAGAAACCTCACCACAACACCAAACAAAGCTCTGGACACGAAGACTACTAACTTGCCCTTAACCAAGACAAGTTTCGTCAAGAAACTCAGCCACCACGACGTCCTCTTTAAATAGGACTCGGGGCTGATTTCTCGCTACCAGTCGACTGCCCCCAGGGCAGTCGACTGGTGCCAGCCAAATTCGACCGTTGACACTCCCAACGTTCGAATTTGCCAGCTCACCAGCCACCTACCAGTCGACTGCACCCAGGGCAGTCGACTGGTCCCTAGCTGAACTCTTTCCCGAGTACATTCACACAACACTCGATCCTCAAGACTCGACTGACTCCTCCTCCGCAGCCTCGACTGTTGCCTTCGCGCCCTCTTCATCTTCGGCCCTCATCCCTCGGATGCGCACGCAAACCTTCAGTTTGCCTCCATGCCACCCTTCACGTACGCCTCAAAGTCCGCGCCCATCATCTCATCGTCCCTGCTCTCCAAGGTCCCTCGGATGCGCACGCAAGCCTCTATCTTGCCTCCATGCCATCCTTCACCGTACTGAGGCCGTCCAGTCAAGTCCATATGCGTAACCTGTACAACCTGCACACTCAACATACGCATATAAGAATATAAGGGAAAATCTAACTTAAACCCTTTGCCCAAACATCAAAACCTATGGTCACTCCGGACCATCATAGAGCCGATTGCTTCAACATTTTTCCCACCTAACCCTCCAAGTTAGGACTTTTCACACCTAGCCCTCCAAGCTAGGACTTTTCACACCTAGCCCTCTAAGCTAGGACTTTTTCACACCTAACCCTCCAAATTAGGACTTTTCACACCTAGCCCTCCAAGCTAAGACTTTTCACACCTATCCCTCCAAGCTAGAACTTTTTCACACCTAACCCTCCATGTTAGGACTTTTCACACCTAGCCCTCCGAGCTAGGACTTTTCACATGCCAGCATGCGATCTCCCGATCCACCTGGACTTAATCCGAAATCAACCAAACTTGAATCAAACTTAAATCCGTGTCAAACACCAAAATAACAATCAGGGTCAAACTGCATCAACAGAGGTTACCTCTTAGGTTTAGCTATGTCTTCTATTTTTAATTGTTATTGCTTATTGTTAAGTTAGGTTGGAAACTTAACTTGGATTATGATTAGAATTGAAAAAGGGAGAAGACATTGGTTAAGGGGGAGGTTACCTCTTAGGTTTGATATGTCTTATGTTTTTCAATTGCTATTGTTATTTACTGTTACTGTTGACTGGTATTTTATCCCTAAACTTAAATATATTGCCACACCTCAAAAACGGAGAGATTGTTGAGGCAATCGGCCCAAGAATGATCAGGAAGATCATGGTTTTGATGTGTGTGTCAATAAGTTTAAGGTTAGGGTGTTATGTTGTATTTGATATGTGTGATTCAGTTTGCAGGACTTGGAGAATTACACATGGAGAACATATCCGAGGGATGAGAGACAAGGGAGGAGAGCTCTAAGGGCAAGCCAGGAAGTGGACTTCAAGGGCACACGTGAAGGGTGGCATGGAGGCAAGCCAAGGGAAGGCTTGTGTGCGCATCCGAGTGACGATAGCCAGAGGAAGAAGACTTCAAGGGGCTAGCCAAGGGAGTAGACCTGAAGACACACGTGAAGGAGAAGGTTCGGAGTGGCTGTAACTGAGC
Source organism: Boesenbergia rotunda (assembly GCA_024364735.1). Taxonomy (NCBI): domain Eukaryota; kingdom Viridiplantae; phylum Streptophyta; class Magnoliopsida; order Zingiberales; family Zingiberaceae; genus Boesenbergia; species Boesenbergia rotunda. The sequence goes on from JAGFNQ010004203.1 coordinate 24,177, forward strand.
TGAGAGGCAGGGCAGTTGACTGGCTAGAGGGCAGTCGACTGCCAAAACTCACAGAGAGTTTACAGCCACGGACCAGTCGACTGCCCTGGGGCAGTCGACTGGTAACACCCTAAAACTAGCCGTTAGCTAGCCGTTGGCTACCAATTAATGCTAGACCAGTCGACTACCCCAGGGCAGTCGACTGGTGCGGGTCTGGACAGCCTGCGAGGTTGTCCTGTTCTCTTATAAAAAGAGGACTTTTTCCGCACGTGAATGGTACGGTTTTTCACTGTAACGAAGTGCTGTTCGTGCATAGAGTCTTCAGACCTTCCTCTCTCTCTATTCATTGCATTCTGTAAAGAGGAAGACAACGCCTTTGTAAAGGTTTCTCCACCTGAAGGAGATTTTGATAGTGGAGGTGGACTACTCGCGTGGATCCTTGGATTAGTCACCCGTTCGGGTGGATACCAAGTAAATTCCTCATTGTTAGCATTGCTCTCTCGTTCTTTGCATATTTTTTGTTTGTATTGCGCTAACCTCTGTGTAGAGAAAACGACCAAAAAGTGATATTCACCTCCCCTCTAGCAACGCAAGCGATCTATCACTTCGGAGATACTCGTCAGCGCTTGCACCCAAGGGCTCGCTGAAGGGGACTTCTTTCGGTCCTTGGTGAGGAAGCCCCCCGCCAGCTTTGATGATCTGCTGGGACCCTCCGTTAAGCATGTCAATGTAGAGGAAGTACAGTATGCCTGGCGCAAGGATCCAGTTGGAGCTCCTCCTCCGACAGCCCCCCCGGTCAGACAGAAGGGAGGCCCTGGCTCCGGCGCGGGGCAAAGACCTTCTGCCCGGGAGGGATTAATGGACTGGCAGGCATCGCCTGGTGGAGACGGTAGACATCGAGCAGCCGGAGTCATCGCTAAAGTACTGCAATTATCATGGCAGCTCGACTCACTCCACGGAGGAGTGCCATGCCTTGAAGAAGAAGTTCAGTGAGGAAGCAGACATCAAACCTCGAAGAACATGGAAAAGTCGAGGTATCATCGAAGGTCGCCAAGGCGAAGCTTTTCCCCTTGACGATGGCCCGCAGGGGAGAACGAGGTCCGACCTTGGTCCCGATCACGATCGAGAGGTAGGAGTCGGGGGCCCGCACCCCGGAGATCCCTCTCCTTAGAGAGAGATCCCCAAAAAGGTAAAGCCTCGGTGCGTGGTCCTCCTTCAGGCCATGTAGGGGTCATCTCCGGAGGACCTACTGGAGGGGATTCTAATCGGGCCAGGAAGTCGTATACCCGATTGTTGGAAAATTACTCCATTGGGACAAGCCGAAGCCAGGTGCCAGACCCTACAATCTCGTTTGGGCCATCCGACCTAGAAGACGTGGAAGCTCCTCATGAGGATGCCATAGTGTTCGTATCCCGCATTGCCAATTAAGAGGTGATGCGCATCTTTGTAGACACGGGGAGTTCCATGAACATTCTGTACAAGGCAGCTTGGGAGCAAATGCAGATAGACGAGGACGAATTGCTCCCCATCTCGACCCCATTGTTTGGCTTCATGGGGTATCAAGTACAACCGTTGGGGCAAATCACCTTGTCACTCTCGTTGGGAAGCGATAGGCTCGAGAGAACCCGACGGACTCCTTTCCTAATTGTGGACTCGCCCTCCTCCTACAATGCCATCCTGGGTTGTCCAGCGCTCAGCACTTTCTAGGCAGTGGTCTCTGTTTACCACCAGAAGATCAAGTTCCCGGTGGGCGATCGGGTGGTGGAGGTCCGAGGGGATCAACTGGTGTCTCATCGGTGCTATAGCGGAGAGGTCAGGTCAGAATCTCGGAAGAACTCACGAGGTCTGGAGGAATAGCTGATGAAGAAACATAAAAAACTCATGAGATCTAACGCAAGAAATCCTTCCTCGTGTCTTCCCGCTGTCGGACTCCAAGCCTCTTGTTCTCTCCTTCAACCGCTCAAGTAATGGATGATTGCTTCTCGATTGCAGTAGCTTGCTCAAGGCGATGAAAACTTCAGAATGTGCAAGCTAGATGTGGAGAACACAAGGCGCAGCAATAACTTGGTTCGCGAACACTGCTTCATCGAAGCCTTCTTCCGCCCATTTGTTTCTCCACTCAGCACCAGGTGACAGCATCTCCTGCAGCCTCCAGCTGCTTCCCTACCAATGCCAGCTATCACTGAGCCCTTCCTGGACTTCCTGAGCTCCCCTCAGCCAAGCTCCAGTCAGCAGCTCCAACCGTTGCAACCTGAGATGGAAAACGGACAAACCTGCTCCAAGGAAAGCCTCCATTGACTTCTCCTTGAGTGTTTGAATCCTCCCATGTCACCTGCAGCTTAATCAAAGTGTTAGAGTAGCATATCAAATAGCAAATCATATATCAGATGTTAATCGCAGAGAATCGGATACGTTCAGATGTGATCAGAGCGTCTGATAGTGCATTTTGGATTAAAGTGATCGGTCACCGGACCGATCAGAGAGCCTCCTGATCGGTCACCAGACCGATCAGGCTGGGTCCAGACCGATTAAGCTCTGTCCTGATCGGTCCCCAACACTCGATTAGAAATCACGATTTCTTTGGGACTCTCTTGGATCGATCACCAGACCGATCCCAGGTTGTGGGTCGATCACCCGACCGATCCACCCCTTTATCAGGCGATTTCTGAGTTTCGCAGTCCAGACCCCCTGATCGATCACAGGACCGATCAGGAACCCTCCTGATCGGTCACCAGACCGATCAGGTAGTGACCAGACCGATCAGGCTCCGTTCTAATCGATCATAGTGAGGAACCTGCGATGCTGGATCGTTCTCCAAAACGATCTGCACAGTGATCCTGATCGGTCACCAGACCGATCAGGAGCAGATCAGCAAGGGAACTCAACCTCACTGTTTGCTCCCTGATCGGTCACCAGACCGATCAGGAGCCAAGCAATGGGTGAAACGCATACTCCCTGATTGGTCACCAGACCGATCAGTCATCGCTGGATCGGTCACCAGACCGATCCACGAAGGAGCACCGTGCCAACTCCCTGATCGGTCACCAGACCGATCCAGGGGCTCCAACCTAGCCCTTCAAGCTAGAGTTTCATCCACCTTAGCCCTCCAAGCTAAGGATTTTTCACCTAACACTCCAAGTTGGGAATTTACACCTAACCCTCCAAGTTAGGACTTTTCACCTAGCCCTCCAAGCTAGGACTTTTCACCCAACTCTTCCGGATTAGGACTTTTCCAAACCTAGCCCTCCAAGCTAGGACCTGACCCTCCAAGCCAGGACTTTTTCACCTAACTCTCCAAGATGGGAATTTGCACCTAACCCTCAAAGTTAGGACTTTTCACCTAGCCCTCCAAGCTAGGACTTTTCACCCACCTCTTCCGAATTAGGGCATTTCACACACCTAGCCCTCCAAGCTAGGATTTTCAACACCTAACCCTCCAGGTTAGGATTTTCCAACACCTAGCCCTCCAAGCTAGGATTTTTCATACCATGCCTGATCCTCGACCAGGACTTAATCATAATCAATAATCATCCACCTAAACTAAAATCGGTGTCAACACCAAAACAACAATCAGGGCCAGACTGCATCAACAATCTCTCCCTTTTTGTTGTTTGACAACCCGATTTTAAGTTTAGGGATTCTCAATCAAGTTTTTCAAATTTAGAATCATAGGGGAATCCAGATCCTCCCCCTACAACATGATCATCCTAAACATAACCAACCAACACTCTCCCCCTTTGTCGAACACCGAAAAGGGGTCTAGAAGGGCTGTTAAGTTTAAACTATACTCCCCCTCAACCCTAGGGGTATCCCAAAACAACAATTTGATTTTTGATAAGCATATGAATACATATGACAAAAAGATATAGGCATGGCAAAACAAGCATATGTATCATATGAGCATGGCATCATAAGCATGAAGATAGCTATGGATCAAATATGTAGATAGTACAGCATAGCATCAACAAGAAGTATACTAAAGTAGAATAGACATGCATCAAAGTCAGAAAGGTTTAAGCCCTAAAACATCCAGAGAAATAACACGATGCAAGACACATGCATCAAAATCCAGATACGTGTGGCGCACGACCACAATAAGTAAGTCATTGGGCATACAGCCCAAAAGTCACACAGACCAAAACCGGTCAAGTACACAGATCATGAGAAGAGGCAGCAGACATCCAAGCTCAAACGTCAGTGCGGGGGGGGGGGGGGTCGTCATCGTGCATGAGGTCATCCATCGTGGCATTAGCAGACCCTGGTGCAACACTGCGCGAAGGGGCATCTCCTGGAAATGTTTGGCGGCGCCACTCTGCGTACCAAGTCTGCTGCAATGCCTGGACCCCAGAGACAGTAGACTCTACGCCGGTTAATCGGCGATCAAAGGAACGGAAATTCGAGCGGGCCTCCTCTCGATGGAGCTCCCTCAAATGAATTGTTGGATCGAGAGAAACGATAGAGGGGGGTGAATATCGTTAACGTTTTTCGGAAAAACTTAGACCAAGTACGCAGCGAAAATTAAGAAAACAAAATCTCACAGAGACACGATCGATTTTACTTGGTTCGGAGCCTGGGTCGACTCCTACTCCAAGGCCCACGGTCGTTGACCGTTTACTGAGGGCAATTCTATAATCGCGCAAAGATTCTTACAAAAGATTACAGTTCTAGTACAGTAGTAGTATAACGGAATTAAAAAATTAGTTCTTCGTTACCGACGTCCGATATGGGATGTTTCTCTGAGCAAAGGGACGTCGTCGGCGCTTTCGTGTCGAGTTGGAAGGTTTCTGGAGCGAAGCGCAGGAGCAGAAGAACGTTACAGCGTTGGAAGATGTGATTTACTGAAGCCTAGGGTCGAGGGCCCTTTTATAGGGCCTGGGGGCGCCCGCATTGACCGGGTCAAAGCTTATCCCTTGGCTTTGCTGGCTTCTGGTTCGTAGGCTTGCACTTGGGGGCGCCCGGGACGCTGGGGGCGCTCGGGAGCACGGGGGCGCCCAGGAGCAGCGGGCCTACCCAGGAGCACGGGGGCACCCCGCCCAGCAGCTGTTTGAAGTCTTCCTTACTTACATTGTTTTGTATGCACCTTGGGGTGCCCGGGACACTCCGGGCGCCCTACTCAGCCACTGCCTCACTCCTTTGAGACTCTCTGAGCTGCAGACACTCGTTCCTTTGATCCTGCATCTAGGGTTAGTCCAAAACAACATAAAATAATAATGTGTTAGTTTATACAGCCTTAGCTGTCTTGGTTCTGACTTTGGGTCTCCAAAATGGAACCCTAGGTTGAACCGACGCCTACTGTTCCCTCGACGGGGAACGCGTCCTCACCTACTCCTCTCGGGAGAATGTACCTGATGCCAACCGCTCCTCTGGTTGGACTTTTGCCCGACGGTCCTTTGCCAGGTCATGGATGCCGAGCTGTCCTTCGCTCGGTGCCTAACATTCCTTCGCTAGGGCTTCAGTCCCAGGCTGTCCTTCGCCTGGCGCCTAGCAGTCCTTCGCTAGGGCTTTTTACCCTGGCATTCCTTCGCCAGTGCCTAGCATTCCTTCGCTAGGGCTTTTTACCCTGGCATTCCTTCGCGAGTGCCTAGCAGTCCTTCGCTAGGGCTTTTTACCCTGGCATTCCTTCGCCAGGTGCCTAGCAGCCCTTCGCTAGGACTTTGTTTCCTGGCAGTCCTTCGCCAGGTGCCTAGCAGCCCTTCGCTAGGACTTTGTTTCCTGAAAGTCCTTCGCCAGGTGCCTAGCAGTCCTTCGCTAGGACTTTGTCTCTGCACACTTGAGTAACTTTATTAGATCACAAATAACACTTAACTTTGAATCCTTTGCCAATATCAAAACAAGGTTCGATATGGTGCTTCCTACACCAACATGAATATCCTCCTGGAGGATCCGATCCAGCTCGGAGATCTGCCATCGTAGATCTAGGTCAGACTCATAGTCGTACTCAGCGTCAGCAGCAGGAGCCTCATGTACTGCAGCAGCCTCGGGTGGTGCCTGAAAATGTGGTGCTCCCCCAGGTAGGTCACCAAGTTCTCTCCCATCCTTCCATACTAAGGCCCCATCGCGCTCTCGAATAATAATGCCGGATTTCGCAAAAGCCCGGCGACCAAGCCGACAATCCTGTTTGACCATGGGCACGGTCCTGCCTTTGGTGACATCAACACCAACTGACATAAGTCAGTCAGTGATGACATAACCAAATGGCATGTAGACCGTGCGACGGCTCGGCTCACGATAGGACAGGATGGATTGGAAGATGCTCTCCATGATATCGAAGTCCATCCGACGGTGCATGCCGTAGAGCATAAGACAGTGATAGGGTCGGATCTCGGTCAATGGCTTTGAGGTGATGGGCAAGATGCAATTTGTGATTATCTTGAAAAGGATGTAGTCAACTGGAGCAAGTCATAAGGCTGCAAAAGTAGGAAAATCTGGACCCAACTCATCAAGACCGGCCGGGCGGAGATGACAAAAGAAGTGCTGATAGATATCATCAGGAGTAGTGTCCGCAAAAGGGGGCAGTAAGGGATCAGGAAGCTTAGGGTAGATCGAATACAGATTTGGTGATCGTTGACCACCCAAATATTCTGCCAAGATCTCGTAACAAAAGTCAAGGTTCCTCTTGGCAACTCGAGTGGTGAACTCGAAGCCTCCTTGAGGTCCCTGCTGAAGATTGTTATAGAACTCTGAGACTAGGTCGTAATTGATGGTCCGTTCCAAGGATAGAAGGAAGCCCAGGTTGTAAAACATGACTATGTCCATGACCGACGGACAATGTTCAGTCAGAAAAGGGATATCAATGGATCGGCAGGATAGTAACTTGAAGGTCCTCGACTGAAAGGCCTGTTCACAAGACGCATTTGGGAACCGGGAGCTAGAAGAAGGCTGTGGCCTTCTGGAAGGGGCAGATGAAGAAGGGGTTTTTTCCCTCGAACTGCCCTCAGCAGCTTCCTTGCCCTTGGAACATTTTCTAGAGATTTGAATTGGTCATACACATAGTGTGAATCGAAAATTCAAGAGTTGATCATACAAAGAGTAATCATAAGGTAGACATTAGATCAAAAAGGAGGACAATAATGAGGTGAAAGATAGATTTGATCATATAGTGAAGTATGGAAAGAAAGGTCACGGCCAATACAAGAGGGTCACGACACCACACCAAGAACAAACACCAAAACATGATTAGCTTCATATACATATAATCCATGAACAGAGTCATAAAGGAAACTAAATCAAAAACTCACTTTGGTGCTATTGAAGTTAGTTTGAAAGGATCGTAAAAACTGGAAGAAGAACTTGCACAGGAGAAGCCCTCGATGCAAGACAGAGACGCAGAAAACTTGGAGCAAGTAGAGAACTTGCAGAGAACAAGGAGACGCCCGTAGAGACCTTCGCAAGAACTCGCACGCACGAGAAAGAGGGAGACGCAGGAACACTCTCGCTCAGGATGAAGAGGCGCAAGTGGGAGGTTTCGGCGCTAGAGTTCGGCAAGGAGGGGTTTTGGTAGGAGTTAATCGGTTGGTGGATCGGTCCACCAACCAGACTTTAATGCATCTGAACGGATCACCGTTCGATCTGATAGCGCCCAGACCGATCAGGCTATAGCCTGATCGGACTGGCCTGGTCCTGATCGGTCGGGTGACCGATCAGGTGCGCTCCTAATCGGTCGACTGATCGATCAGGACACGAACAGTAGGGTTCAGAGAGAAACCTGTGAGCTCCCTGATCGGTCTGTGGACCGATCACCATAGGGTGCCAGATCGGTCCGGGGACTGATCCAGGCTGGCTCAGTAAGGTTGATCAGAATTTCGTAAAGTCACTGATGCCTCTCTGAACGGTCTGTGGACCGATCGTTACAGGGTGGAGTCAGATCGGTCCGGGGACCGATCAGCCTTATGCCTGATCAGTCCGGTGACAGATCAGGGTTCCTGAAACTCCCAGATTCGATCAAAAACTTTCAGTTTCATATTTTCAGAATTTTTCCAACGAGATCTGATGAAGTTTATCGAACTTGGATATGATCTCATGACTAAAATTGATCCCTGAACAAGGATCAAAAGTCCATATAGGTTCAACAATCACTTTGATCCATCCAAATGGAGTCAAACTCAATTAACAATCATTCAAGCAATATCATTCAAGCAATATCAACTAAGTTTGTATCAAATTCAGGTTTCCAATCAAGTTGCCTTGATTGGAATGTCCAAGTATGATCATGGAGCCATATACACATATGTTATACAATGGTTTTCCCCATACTTGGTCACCGAAGTGATTATTATCTCGTCAACTTAATTTCTCAAGGGATGCATTGACATTTTGAGAAATTTAGTTGATCCTAACATCTCACCCCATATCTAGCAAACAAAAATGTTTTGTTAAACCTTATAGTTTGTGTGAGATGTCCCCAAAGTTACCCAATTGTTTTCCAACAATTTCAAAATAATCATAGAGGGTTTTGAATGCATTTTGATGTCTATGAAGCACGACACATTCCCAACTCCCGTCTTAGGAAACTAAATTCATTTTCAGGGAGTGGTTTAGTGAAAATGTCAGCTAGGTTTGATTTGGACTCTACATGCAAGAGTACAATATCTCCCCTAGCTACATGATCCCTAATGAAGTGGTGACGCACCTCGATGTGTTCGGTCCTAGAATGATGGACTGGATTCTTGGTTAGGTTAATTGTGCTAATGTTATCACATAACACTTGCACACCCTTGTAACTCAATCCATAGTCCTCTAAAGTATGTATCATCCACAACAATTGCGATACGCTCTCTCCCATGGCGATATATTCTGCCTCGGTCGTGGAAAGAGCAACACAATGTTGCTTCCGACTTGACCAACTTACTAAGGACGAACCTAAGAATTGGCAACCCCCACTTGTGCTCTTCCGGTCCAACTTACATCCAGCGTAGTCGGAATCCGTATAGCCAATTAAATCAAATGATTCGGTACGGGGGTACCATAGACCGACTCCTATTGTGCCTTTAAGATATCTCAAAATTCTCTTAACAACGATTAAATGAGACTCCTTGGCACAAACTTGATACCTAGCACACATACCCACAGCGAAAAGAATATCAGGTCGACTAGCTGTGAGATATAGCAAACTACCTATCATACTTCGATATTGAGTCAAATCAACGGGTTTACCACTCTCATCATTGTCTAATTTTGTGTTTGTAGCCATGGGAGTGGTTATCTCTTTTGAATCACCCATGTTTGGCCTCTAACGAAGCCCTTCTCAATTAGGAACATCGACAACCGCTCATACCAAGCTCGGGGTGCTTGTTGTTCGACGTAGACCTCTTCTCTAATCAAACCATTTAGAAAGGCCGATTTGACATCCATTTGGTATAATTTGAAGCCACGATGTGCTGCAAATGCAAGCATCAATCGAATGGACTCTAATCGTGCCACGGGAGCATAGGTCTCATCATAATCAAGGCCTTCAACTTGACTATAGCCCTTGGCTACTAAGCGTGCCTTGTTTCTAATGATTTCTCCCTTATGGTTCAATTTGTTCTTGAAGACCCATTTGGTTCCAATGATGGTGGTCTTCTTAGGTCTAGGGACTAAGTCCCAAACTTGACTCCTTTCGAATTGACCTAGTTCATCTTGCATTGCAATAATCCAATCGGGATCATTTAATGCTTCATCAATTTTTCTAGGTTCAATTTCAGAAATTAGGGCAACTTCATTAGCCTCATTCCGGAAGAATGATCTAGTTCTAACCCCATGATGGATGTCTCCAACAATTTGGTCTTGGGGATGACTAGAGGCTAATCTAGTTTGCCTTGGTGTTGGTGGTGCTTCGTGAATGGGCTCACTAGACACAAGTTCAGCCTCAGGATCCGGCTGATCTATGGATTGTCTAGGCTCACCGTCATCGGATTCATCACCATCAACAACATTTGGACTTTCATTCAAACTTAGTCTCCTAAGTTCGAATTGGACTTCATCTTCTGGTTGACCATTGACTTTTGGAATTTCTTCAAAGACAACATCAGAAGATTCTTCAACTAGTCTAGACTTCTTGTTGTAGACTCGATAGGCTTTACTAACCAGGGAGTACCCGACTAGTATCCCTTCATCAGCCTTCGCCGTGAACTTTCCAAGATGATCCTTGGTGTTTAGAATGAACACCTTACAACCAAACACCCGAAGGTGTTTAACCGTAGGTGGTTTTCCAAACTAAAGTTTATGGGGAGTCTTCCCTAAAAACCTATGAATGAGGATCCGATTTTGCACATAGCAAGCTGTATTTACAGCTTCAGCCCATAAGTTGTTGGGACCGGGTGCATGTCGACAAGGATACGAGTTCGTAAAATTTTAAATTTTTACGTGCAGCGGAAGAGTTTGCATAAAATAATTTCCTAAATTATTTTAACTTCGTATCTAGCATGCAACCTTATAGTGTATCGACATAATCATAAAATAAAAGTTTGCGGAAAAGTAAACTAATTTACTTTTATACCTCGCGTAACTTGAAGAAAGGGACGAGATCCAACCGTAGCGTCCCTTGGAAGCTTCGCCTCTATTCGCGTCCACGCCGAGTTCTCTTCGGGATGACTTCGCAAAGTCACGAGTTTTGTGCCGACGAGAACTACTAGATTCTCGGAAGGCACAACTAGAAGGTTAAGAGAAAAATTAGGAAAACTAACCAACAAGAAGTGACGGAATCGAATTCCGAGAGGAGAGGAGTCGCTATCCGCTTCTTCTTCTTCTTGTTGTGGTTCTTCTTCTTCGTATAGCTCACGGCTACCCTAGGATGCGCCGGCCCTAGGGTGTGAGAGGGAGGCGCCGGCCCTAAGCAAGAGGAAGGGCGCCGGCCCTAATGGGAAGGAGAAGAGGAGGAGGAGAGAAGAGAAGAGAGAGAGGGAGAGAATAATTAATCTCTTAATTATTTTCGTTAGGAATAAGGGCTAGCCTTTGGTTCCTTTATATAGTAGCAACTCCTTTGCTAAGTCTCCCTCTAAACCGAATTAACGGAATTAGTTATAAGAAATTTATCTTATAAATTTTCTTATTGCTTATTCCTTTTAAGCCTAGTCTTATTATAAACAATTTATAATAAAACAAATTAGTTATCATAAGAGATTTATCCTATAAATTCTCTTATGAATTTTATTATAACTAACTTTATAATAAAACTAATTATTTATCATAAGAAATTTATCCTATAAATTCTTATGAATTAATTCTGTTTAAACCAAGTCTTTATTATAAACTAATTTATAATAAAAACTAATTCTTCTTCTCTTTAAATTATGGAATAAATTTTTATAAGAAATTTATAAACTTTCTTATTATGAAAAATCAATTCATAATTGATTAAAATAAACCAATTCATGGATTATTTTAATCTTCCATAAAAAGAATAAATTTCTATAAATTTATTTATATAAATTTCTTTATACAAATTTATTTATCCATAATTTATAAAATAGATCGCACTTGATTTATTTTATTAATTAAACCAAAATTAATTGGTTTTTCTCCTCTTTAATGGCCGGCCACCCAAGGAGGGTTAACACCCTCTTTGGCCGGCCAAAACCGACCCGAACCGGTCGCGAATTAAACTCATTTAATTCGCCCAAAAGCCTTCAAAAGACTTAGCCATTTTTAGCTTCCATTGCGCCTCTGATTAACTCAGATTCGACTTATTTCTCCTGATCGGAAAATCCAATTTTCAATTCGTTTTAAATCCCTCGGATTACTCGTAGTGCGTGTGACTAAATAGGCTTTCGATTTATGTTGGTCGTCTATAATTAACTAATTATAGAACGATCATGAGTGGCACCTAGTAGTACATCATGATCCCCAATTAATCGAAAGATCAACGGTTTGACCCCAGAAGAAATTATTCTGAAACCTTTCAGCAGCTCTAATGAATCGTGCCCCATTCCCTTCACCACCTTATACCCACTTGGTTCAGGACACGGTCAATGGTGTCAGTCCCCACTAGGCTGACT
>JAGFNQ010004203.1:36226-56252 GCA_024364735.1 Boesenbergia rotunda
GAACATCGCACTTAAGCTGCAGTAAGAACTTCATTGAGATATCTATATAGATTACCATATGAAGTTTTACAGCTAGTCACTCCAATGAACTAGTTCCCTTAACTAGCATTCATGTTTATCTCCGGACATCCCAATGTCACCAGCTAGTGAGAATCAGCTGATTAGAGAATAACCCATTCTAGTCTCAACAGAATTGATAATGTCCATTTTTATCAATTCATCGACTAGGGACAATTTCAATACTTCACAATTGCACTTGTAGAGATAATCACTAGTTGTGATCCCATCACAAATTCTCTTATGCTGTGAATTGTATTGCGGACATTCAGTAGATGAGTTTAAGATCCCAATCAAATACACAAACATGTATACTCAAATAGTGAATTATCATTTATTAAAATAAATATTTACAATCATAAGGCGATTGCCTTAGGACACTTCTCTCATATCACTAACAAACTCACACTTGGCCTAATGTCAATCGCTACGGTATCCAATACCACAGGCTCTAACATGACCCTCAAACTTGGTCTGAGGCAAGGCCTTAGTTAAAGGATCCGCTAAATTCCTTTCAGTGGGAATTTTCTCAATTTGTATATCATTCCTACTTATAATCTCTCTGATCAGATGATAGCGGCGAAGCACGTGTTTGGATCGCTGATGAGACCTTGGTTCCTTTGTTTGTGCAATAGCTCCATTGTTGTCGCAGTAAACCGGCACTGCTTCATCAATGGTTGGAACCTCATCAAGTTTCGAGACAAACTTCTTGATCCAAACTGCTTCCGTGGTAGAATCCGCTACAGTGTCTTGTTTGGAACTCTTCCAACTTATTGCGCCTCCATTCAAAGTAAATACGTATCCAGACTGCGATTTGGAGTCATCCTTATCTGTCTGGAAACTGGCATCTGTATACCCACGTATTACCATATCTCATTCTCCATATATTAGGAACACATCCTTAGTTCTTCTTAAGTACTTAAGGATTGTCTTGACAGCCGCCCAATGATCCATTCCTGGATCCGACTGGTATCTGCTTGTGACGCTCAGAGCATACGATACATCGGGCCTAGTACACAACATAGCATACATGATAGATCCTATCGCGGATGCATAAGGAATCTCATTCATGCAAATCTTCTCGTCTTCTGTGTGCGGACACATAGACTTTGAAAGGTTGATCCCATGCCTGATGGGGAGGTAACCTTTCTTGGATTCCGACATGCTAAACCTTTTTAGCACTCGGTCTACATATGTAGACTGCGAAAGACCAAGCAACCGTTTTGATCTATCTCTATAGATTCTAATCCCAAGGATATAGGTTGCTTCTCCCAGGTCTTTCATGGAGAAAGTTTTGGACAACCAAATTTTAACTGTCTGTAAAACTGATATATCGTTTCCTATAAGTAATATGTCATCGACATATAATACTAGGAATACGACTGCACTCCCACTAACCTTCTTGTACACACAAGGTTCGTCAGGATTTTGTGAGAAATCAAACTCTTTGATTGTCTCAACAAAACGGATGTTCCAGCTCCTAGATGCTTGCTTCAGTCCATATATGGATCGTCGAAGCTTCCATACTTTGGTTTTATCAACCGATGTGAAACCTCCAGGTTGTATCATGTATACATCCTCAAGCAGGTTTCCATTAAGGAAAGTTGTTTTCACATCCATTTGCCATATCTCATAATCATAATGAGCTGCTATGGCCAGGAGCATCCGAATGGATTTAAGCATAATTTACCTTCCATGTCGGTTTTCTTCTTGGAAAACCCACTTGCACCTATGGGCTTAATCCCTTCAGGTGGGTTAACCAAGTCCCATACTCGATTTTCATACATGGAATCCATTTCCGACTTCATGGCTTCGAGCCATTTGTCCCTTTCTGAACATTTCAGAACATCTTCATAACTGATAGGTTCGTCATCGCTTATGAGTAATACGTCGTTCGATTCACTTATGAGAAATCCGTATCTCTCTGGAATATTGTGTGTCCTATCGGACCTACGAAGAGGTGGTGTTGTTTTAGGTTCAACTGATAGCTCATCATTATGAGGTATTGGTTGTGGGTCTAGACTAGGTGTCTCTGTAATGTCTATTGGAGTTTCTTGAACTTCATCAAGTTCAATGCCACTCCCACTATTTTCTTGTAAAAGAAATTCTTTTTCTAGAAATACAGCATGCCTTGAAACAAACACCTTTTGTTCCAAGGGATGATAGAATTGGTAACCCTTCGTTTCCTTAGGGTATCCAATAAATAGACATTTATCAGACTTAGCATCCAATTTGTCTGATACAGTCCGCTTCACATAAGCGGGACAACCCCATATCTTAAGGTGAGTTAAGTGGGGTTTCTTACTATTCCATGTCTCATATGGAGTAGTAGAGACTACCTTGGTCGGACTCTGTTTAGCAAGTAAACAGCTGTCTTAAGTGCATAGCCCCAAAAGGATTTTGGAAGAGTTGCATGATTCATCATCGACCTAACCATGTCCATCATGGTTCGGTTGCGCCTCTCAGATACACCATTATGCTGTGGTGTATACGGCGGAGTCCATTGGGACAATATCCCATTGTCCCTAAGATAATCTTGAAACTCTTGACTTAAGTATTCACCACCCCGATCGGATCGAAGTATCTTAATACTTTTGCCAAGTTGTTTCTCTACTTCATTTCTGAACTCTTTGAATTTCTCAAAGGCTTCAGATTTGTGTTTCATCAAGAACACATACCCGAATCGTGAGTGATCATCGATAAAGGTGATGAAGTAGCTATAGTCTCCTTGTGCAAGAGTTGACATTGGTCCACATACATCAATATGTATCAGACCAAGCAATTCTTCCACTGGATTACCTTTTCCGGAGAAGGGTAATTTGGTCATCTTGCCTTTTAAGCATGATTCGCATGTATCAAATGAACCGGGTTCAAATGATTCCAGAATTCCACATCGGTGTAATTCGGTCATGCGTTTCTTACTTACATGGCCAAGACGGCAATGCCAAGTGTAGGAGTCTATTCGATTATCTATTCGAGCATGTTTGTTGCTAACTTTGATATTGAAAACATCACCGGATAAATCTAACGTGTAGATACCATTGCACAAAGCTCCATTCCCATAAAGTACGCCATTTAAAGTTATGTAACAACAATTGTTACTAAAAGTTAAATGATAACCCTTTTCATTCAAACATGAAATAGATACAATGTTCTTTATTAACGAAGGAACGAAATAACAATTATCCAATTCTAAGACACGTCCAGTGGCGAGCTTTAGCAAATATGTTCCTGATGGCAACAGCAGCAATCTTTGCTCCATTTCCAACTCGCAAATTCGCTTCTCCTTTGACGAGTCTTCTTCTATTCCTTAGCCCCTGTATGTCATTACATATATGTGAGCTACACCTAGTATCAAGTACCCAGGTATTTGAGGAAATAGAGTGACATTCAATAACGAAGATACCTGAAGAGGATGGGGCATCAGATGCCTTATTCTTCAAGGACTCAAGATAAACCTTGCAGTTTCTTCGCTAGTGATCCTCCTTGCCACAATGATGGCAAGTTCCTTTTGGTTTCTTTTCAGTCTTTTTGGCCTTTTTCTTCTTCCCTTTATTCTGTTCTTTGGCCTTCCTCTTAGAACCTTTCTTCGAGGAACCAACTAACAGTACCGTCTTTTGATCCGGCTTTACAGAAGCCTCCACAGTCTTCAGCAGGTTGAGCAACTCAGGAATGGTAGTCTCTAGTTTGTTCATCCGATAGTTCATCACAAATTGTGAATAACTTTTGGGCAAACAACTCAGAATTAAGTCAATACTTAGTTCATGATCCATTGCAAAACCGAGTGTGCTCAGTCGCTCAATGTACCCCAACATCTTTAGCACAAACTGCGAGGTAGAAGTGCCTTCCTGCATCTTAGTGGTGAAGAGGAGTCTGGAGACTTCGAACCTTTCGGATCTCGCCTGCTCTTCAAACAACTCATGAAGATGGAAGATGATGGTATAAGCATCCATATGCTCATGCTGCTTTTGCAACTCAGGTACCATAGAGGCTAGCATGATGCAACTCGCAAGTTTAGAATCGGTCACATGTTTCTGATAGGCCACTAGCTAGTCTGGAGTTGCACCTTCTGGAGGAGGGTTAGGAAGTTGATTTTCAAGGACATAAGCAAGCTTCTCTGCCTTGAGGACTATCCTCAGGTTTCGAAGCCAGTCCATGAAGTTTGGCCCAGTCAGTTTATTGGTGTCCAAAATGGAACGCAAGTTTAGAGAAGACATGATCGAGTGATTAACCTAGAAATACAAATTGAGCTTATGTGAGAAGAATCATTAAAGAATGTATCAACATACATTAATAAAAATCCTATTTATTTTTCAAATTGAATAACCCTTTTTATCAATTCGGGAGATCGTAGGAACATCTCAAAATAGGTTGATATCCAACCATAGATAAGAACCACCATGGCTGTGGCCATCAAGTTATTCTTAGCTATGAAGGTAGGTAATTATACCGATTACATATCACATATATGTAACTATCACTTTATGCTATCAACTAATTGAATGTTTGCATAAATCATTGTGTTGTTAACTCATTAACAAGTATGCGACATTATACATAGCACCCAACTGCACCTCTCTTTACATCAACCTTGGCTGTGGCACAACAAATCGATGCTCCAAGCTTAAGGCTGACCCATTAATCAAGAAATAGTTTTAATATGGTTGGAGCTCATTCAACCGTTTAGTCAGGCTTGGATGTGTCCAACAACCAAAACTAAGGATTG
Organism: Boesenbergia rotunda; assembly: GCA_024364735.1. NCBI lineage: Eukaryota > Viridiplantae > Streptophyta > Magnoliopsida > Zingiberales > Zingiberaceae > Boesenbergia > Boesenbergia rotunda. The sequence continues at coordinate 41,010 of JAGFNQ010004203.1, forward strand.
ACCTCTGACTCCAACTACATCATTCATAAACTAATTCCATGGTTTGAACATGTTGAGGTTAAGTTGAGCATGGATGTGTCCATCAACCCAAACGAGAAACAAAACTCCGATTCTAACCATATTAATGGAAGGTGTTGGCCTTAATATTTTATAAGGGGTTTTGGGTCTCATCTTTTCTAAGCACATTCATGACATATAATCATGTCATGACTAACGATTTTCTTAATAAAGTATGTATGTGACTTAAGTTATCAAGTCTCATTAATTGAATTAGGAACCGGATTTCCTAATTCTAATTTCATACTTTATTGAAGGAATTGTTTTAGGAAACAATTTCCTAAATTGTCATAATCAATTTCAGAAATAATATGTTCAAGACTTTGATTTCTCTAAATCAAAACTTGTTAAATTAAGAGACAATTCCTTTAATTCAACTACATATTATTTTCATGAAAATCTCATTTAAGAAACTCTATAGGAAACCATTTTCCTAATTAATTTTGGAGACAACAATATGTAAGAGCATCACCTCTTAAAACATATTTTATTCATGGATTTAATTAATTACAACAAATCATTTTCTAAGGGTGGCTCCCCGAGGCTCAGATACCCAAAGAAAAGTAATTTGTCGTAAATCCAATTTGGTCCGCTTCGGAAGCGCAACCAAATTAAACATGACAATTTCATTTAAAATTGGGAAATTAAATTACAACAACTAACTTTAAATTAGACGGCTCCCCGAGGCTCAATCCAAAATAAAGAATTTTGTTGTCAATTTTAAAACCAATTCAAATTTAATTATCAATTAATTGTCCATAAATTTGTCTGGACTTTCTTGAAAGATAGTGCCCAAAATTGCGAGATTTCATAATAGGTTTTCAGAATAATTGTAAGTTTCTGGTATAAAGAAAACTTATATATTTCCAAAGTTGGAAAATTTCTAAAATAGAAAATTTCCAAGATTGGAAAGTTTCCAAAGATGGGAAGTTTTCACAATTATTATAAAATTTTAGAAACTAGGAAATTTCAAACGTTTGCGAAATTTCATGAGGATTTCCAAACTTTGAAATTCCTAAATCTAAAATTTATTATAATTGGAAAGTTTCCATAATTGAAAATTTTTCCAAAATTGAGATCATGACAAAGTTTTTCGCAAAACAATTTTATGATTATGTCGAACACTAACCGGCTCTGATACCACTGTTGGGACCGGGTGCATGTTGACAAGGATACGGGTTCGTAAAATTTTAAATTTTTACGTGCAGCGGAAGAATTAGCATAAAATAATTTCTTAAATTATTTTAACCACGTATCTAGCATGCAACCTTATGATGTATGGACATGATCATAAATTAAAACTTTGTAGAAAAGTAAACTAATTGACTTAGTACCTCGCGTAACTCGAAGTAAGGGACGAGATCCAACCGTAGCGTCCCTTAGAAGCTCCGCCTCTATTCGCGTCCACGCCGAGTTCTCTTCGGGATGACTTCGCAAAGCCATGAGTTTTATGCCGACGAGAACTACTAGATTCTTTAAAGGCACAACTAGAAGATCAAGAGAGACGAAAGGAAACTAACCACCAAGAGACGGAATCTAAATTCCGAGAAGGAAGGAGATGTGATCCGCTTGTTCTTCTCCGAGGTCGTCTTGGTGGATGAAGCTCACGCCCACCTTGGGAGTTGCGCCCGCCCTACGGGAGGAGAGAGAGCCGGCCCTAGAGAGAGAGGGGCACCGGCCCTAGAGAGAGAGAGGCATGTAGAGAGAGAGAGAGAGAGCAACTAATCTCTTGATTAATTGATTGGAATTCAAGGCTTGCCTTTGGTTCCTTATATAGTTGCTTCTCCCTTGCCAAGTGTCTCTCTTAACGGAATTAACGGAATTAATTTTCATAAGAAATTTATCTTATAATCTTTCTTATGAATAATTCCGTTATGCCTAGTTTTATTATAACTAACTTTATAATAAAACAAATACTTCTCTCCTTTAATTATGGAATAAATTTTATAAGAAATTTATAAACTTTCTTATTATGAAAAAATCAATTCATAATTGATTTTATAAAATTAAAATAAACCATTCCATGGATCATTTTAATTTCCATAAAAAGAATAAATTTCTATAAATTTATTTATATAAATTTATTTATATAAATTTCTTTATACAAATTTATTTATCCATAATTTATAAAACAAATCGCGCTAGATTTATTTTATTAATTAAACCAAATAAATTGATTTCTTCCCCTTGTTGTGGCCGGCCAAACCAAAGGGGGTTAACACCCTCTTTGGCCGGCCAAATCGAGCCGAATCGATCGCGAATTAAACTCATTTAATTCGCCCAATAAGCCTTCAAAAGACTTAGCCATTTTAAGTTTCCGTTGCGCCTCTGATTAACTCAGATTCGACTTATTTCTCTTGATTGGAAAATCTAATTTTCAACTCATTTTAAATCCCTCGGATTACTCGTAGTGCGTGTGACTAAATAGGCTTTCGATTTATGTTGGCCGTCTATAATTAACCAATTATAGAACGGTCATGAGTGGCACCTAGTAGTACATCATGACCCCTAATTAATCGAAAGATCAACGGTTTGACCTCAGAAGTAATTCCGAAACCCTTCAGCAGCTCTAATGAATCATGCCCCATTCCCTTCACCATCTTATACCCACTTGGTTCAGGACATGGTCTGTGTGTGTCAGTCCCCACTAGGCTGACTACGTCACACCTAGCACAAGTAGTGTCTTTCTCGTCCTTTGGATTTCTAATTACTCTCATGTATTTAAGAGACTCATACTCAAAACATGACATGCTCTGGCCAAGAGGCTTTGAGTAACAATCCGACGATAGGCCTGGGTATACATCTCCTCGCAAGGAGTGGTGAATCCTTTGTAGGCTGTTCAAACATCTTCGGGCACTTCGGCTTATACCCAATCATCCTGGGTCCACACCTCCTAGGAGATGCTTGCTTAAGATGTTAAAGTATAAGTCTCCATGACCAAGATGACTTGAACACCGCAAGTCAAAGGAACATCGCACTTAAGCTGCAGTAAGAACTTCATTGACATATCTATATAGATTACCATATGAAGTTTTACAGCTAGTCACTCCAATGAACTAGTTCCCTTAACTAGCATCCATGTTTATCTCCAGACATCCCAATGTCACCAGCTAGTGAGAATCAGCTGATTAGAGAATAACCCATGCTAGTCTCAACAGAATTGATAATGCCCGTTTTTATCAATTCATCGACTAGGGATATTTTCAATACTTCACAATTGCACATTTAGAGATAATCACTAGTTGTGATCCCATCACAAATTCTCTTATACTGTGAATTGTATTGCGGACATTCAGTAGATGAGTTTAAGATCCCAATCAAATACACAAACATGTATACTCAAATAGTGAATTATCATTTATTAAAATAAATATTTACAATCATAAGGCGATTGCCTTAGGACACTTCTCTCATATCACTAACACTTTATATAGTGGTCTCTCAACCACCAAGTCTCTTTTTTCTTATGAAATAAATTTTCTATGACTTATTCCATCATGCCAAGTTTTATCATTTTTTAATTCATGATAAAAATTTGACCAAGTCTCCTTTTTTCTTATGGAATAAATTTTCATATCAAAGTAAATCAATGCATGATTGATTTTATTAAATAAATAAACCAATCCATGGATCATTTTAATTTCCATGAAAAATAATCCAAACCTTGGTTTATTATATAAAAATTTATATCATCCATAATTTTATAAAACAAACCACACAATTGGTTTATTTTATAAATTGAACCAAAAACTTGGTTCTCTCCCTTTGTTGTGGCCGGCCAAGCAAAGAGGAAGGAGACCCTCTTTGGCCGACCCATCCAAGCCACGCCCCAATGAATTAAATTTATTTAATTCATCTATTAAGTCTTCAAAAGACTTAGCCATTTTACGCTTCCGATGCGTCTCTAAAAAATTCAGATTCGACTTATCGTTTGGCTTAACCAAACCTAATCTCTCTTGATTGGAAAATCTAATTTTCAACTCGTTTTAAATCCCTCGGATTACTCGTAGTGCGTGTGACTAAATAGGCTTTCGATTTATGTTGGTCGTCTATAATTAATCAATTATAGAACGATCATGCGTGGCACCTAGTAGTACATCATGATCCCCAATTAATCGAAAGATCAACGGTTGACCTCAGAAACAATTCTGAAACCCTTCAGCAGCTATAATGAATCGTGCCCCATGCCCTTCACCATCTTATGCCCACTTGGTTTAGGACATGGTCTATTTGTGTCAGTCCCCACTAGGCTGACTACGTCACACCTAGCCCAAGTAACGTTTTCTCGTCCTACGAATTCTAATTACTCTCATGTATTTAAGATATTCATACTCTGAACATGTCATGCTCTGGCCAGAGGCTTCGAGTAACAATCCGACGATAGGCCTTGGGTATACATCTCCTCGCAAGGAGTGGTGAATCCTTTGTAGGCTGTTCAAACATCTTCGGGCACTTCGGCTTATACCCAATCATCCTAGGTCCACACCTCCTTGGAGATGCTTGCTTAAGATGTCAAAGTATAAGTATCCATAACCAAGATGACTTGAACACCGCAAGTCAAAGGAACATCGCACTTAAGCTGCAGTAAGAACTTCACTGACATATCTATATGTAGACTACCATATGAAGTTTTACAGCCAGTCACTCCAATGAACTAGTTCCCTTAACTAGCATTCATGTTTATCTCCGGACATCTCAATGTCACCAGCCAGTGAGAATCAGCTGATTAGAGAATAACCCATGCTAGTCTCAACAGAATTGATAGTGTCCATATTTATCAATTCATCGACTAGGGACAATTTCAATACATCACAATTGCACATGTAGAGATAATCACTAGTTGTGAATTCATCACAAATTCTCTCATGTTGTGAATTGTATTGCGGGCATTCAGTAAATGAGTTTAAGATCTCAATCAAATACATAAACATGTATACTCAAATAGTGAATATTCATTTATTAAAATAAATGATTACAATGATAAGGTGATTGTCTTAGGACACTTTTCTCATATCACTAACAGAACTAACCCTTGTTGTAGCTAAAAGGAGAAAGCAGCTTGACTGGGGCGTCTGAATGGGACTCAGGAGCCTAAGAGCTGGCAAACGGCAACTTAGCTAGCACAACGGTCAGAATCCTGGCTGTCGTTGTGAGTATTAAGTGGAGGATCCATGTTAGCACTCAGGCTCCTGAAAGGGACTCAGGCGCCTCGCCCGGATCGAATTTGACCAGGCAGCAGATAGAGTTTCCACCCAATACGCTACAACTGGGGCGTCTGAATGACTATTTAGGCGCCTGAGTAAGTACAATAAAAAGGGGTCAAGTGTAGCAGTCCATAACAATAATTCTAAGATGGCAATCAATTTATTCTTCTGTGTGTTGTACAACCAAAGTTCTGATACACGCTGAAATGTCGTCTAACTCTTCGAATGAAGATTTTCTTTCATTTCAGGAGTCGGTATAATTATTTTCCTTTATTGCACACTATAGTTCTGTATTTTGTAAACATATTTATGATTATTAGTATTACCCAAAGTAAATGATCAAGGATCGTGGGTCTTGCAGTAGCAGGCGGTCAAGACTCCGAAGTAAGTAAAACCAACTTGAGTTAGCGATTGTGATTTGTTGCTTATTTCCGCTACTTCTTCTCTCTCTCTCTCTCTCTAACTCCTACACTTACTCTCAAAGCTTCCACTGTGTACTTTATCACTTAGTCATTTAAGATTTAAATCCGAAGTTTTTGTGAAGCGATATTCACCCTCATCTATCGCTCAATCTCGATCCTACAATTGGTATCTGAGCGGGGGCTGCTCAATTTTGGTGAAACCACCACTTGAGCACTTTTCGAATTTTTCATCATTTTTTTTCATATAATTTGAAAAGGGTAATTTTGCCACTTTTCTGAAGTTTTCTTCAGCCGTGTTTTTCTTAACTCGAGAATGGTGCAATCACCAGTCGAGCACATTTTTTTCATCCCACACTGCTAATCCAAGACAAAAGTCTTGGTACATTCTGTTGTTTTTGTTTTTGCATGTTCGGATTTCTCTCTACTATCCTTATGACCTTGCAAGAGGGCTACAGTATTGCTCGCCCTCCTCTCTTTTCTGGAGAAGACTTCGGGTATTTGATGAGTCAGATGGAAGTTCACCTGAAAACTCAGGTGGACATGTGGATAATAATCCAAACCGGATTCGACCTTCCAAGAGACGAGCAAGGGGTGATACTGAGCTATGACAAATGGGATGTCGTTGCCAATAAAAGCATCGAAGCTAACGCAAAGGCGACATTGACCCTCCAATACGAACTTACAAAGGAGGAGCTTAACCAAGTTGGCCCCTTCAACAGCGCTAAAGAACTCTGGAACAAGCTAATAGAACTCTACGAAGGAACCTCCGACACTAAGGTGAGTCGTCATGATCTTTTGTTGAATAAACAATATAATCTAAAAATGTAGGATGGAGAAACTCCTTCCCAACTGTATGCTCAGATTCAAGAAATTATGAACAGCTTCACATCATCAGCACAAGATCAAGAATAGGGATTTAATCAGGTATACATTAAACTCATACCCTAGAAACTCATTGTGGGCATATATGGTTGATGCCTACAAGGTTTCTAAGGATCTTTCAAAAATAAATTAGATAAGTTATTTTCTTAATTTGAATTACATGAGCAGATTAACGGTTCACTTGTAGAGAAAGGTGTGGCTTTGATTGTAGGTAAAATCAAGAAGGCACCGAAATTGGAACTGGATTCTGACTCGGAATCCGAAGGGGAAGAGCTTGTAAACGTCATCCGGAAGCTGTTCAGAGCTTGGAAGGCCCAGAAAAAGAAGAAGAAGGGGCAACCAAAGGACGATCCGACTGAACCAAAGAACAAGGCGGATCTCACCTGTTATGGGTGTGGGAAGAAGGGGCAGTTCAAGTCCGAATTCCTGAACGCAAAAGAGACAAAGAAGCAACGGAGGAAGAAGGCGTTGCAAGCAACCTCGGACGAGTCATCTTCAGAATCGAACGAGGATGAACCAACACACTCCAACCTCCAAGCCTTAATGGCTAAAGATGAGAATGACATCAACTCTGAATCGGACGAAGAAACGGAGCACGGAGCCGTCTCACTGTCGGGAACAGGCCGACTTAAGGTAACGTGTCTTTTCGAACTGGATCTTTACGAATTGATTTCCTACTTATCTCGCAAACTGGCAAAGTCCAATGACCGGGTCACATCTCTCCGAGAGGTGGTAAAACTCCTTAAGGAAGAGACCAGCTCAAGTCCTTTGACTGAGCACATTCAGGAAGAAACCTCAACTCAAGTCCAAAGACATGAGGAAAAGAATTCCTCCTTGAAAGCACAAGTCAAAGAACTCAGAGCAAATTTGGAATAATTTACCCAGGATTCCAAGAATCTTGATATGATTCTTGGAAAATAGAAATATATTCTAAATCGATCCAGAATTGAGTTTAAATCCAATTCGTAAGTTAGGTCTTACTACTCAGTAATTAAACGCCCTAGCACCCGAGTCCAAGCATGGGTCCTCAAACTAAGCTTGACTAATCAAGCCGGACCGAATCAATATTGGATCCCCAAGGATCATATCCATTACTTATATAGACCATATCGAGTATATGATCCAGGAGGAACCAATAAAAAGACTATTTAAGTAGTTAGATAGTTTTTTGATTGAATGCCTTATTTGATGTTTATTCATTTATTTATTTTAAATTATCATGCTTAAGATTAGAAATGGTTAATTAAGGACTAAATTTGATTAAAACTTGCACAACCTAGTATTAGGGTGGGGCGAGTTGATAGTACGTTAGGAAAATCGTCTAGGGAGTCAAGTAGGGGAAGGCGTCTCCTATTTGGTGTTCTTAGTCCGGTAAAACTAGCCGAAGCTACCTCGCAACATTCTCGACTAGTTAGATCAAGGTTTTTGAACGAAGAATTTAAAAATACTATTTCCTTATGCGGCTTTGTCTAGGAACGGGTTGTTGATCCAATAAGGCTAAGGCCAAAGAAGGTCTCTGTGTCTTGCCAAAACCTGGAAGCCAAATATTGAAATTTATTTTTAAATTACTAATTCTTAAATCTGAATCTAACTCAAGGTTCAATCATATCTTAGACTTAACATAATTTTCATGATAAAATTGAAAGCATCTCATAAAACAAATAAGAATCTCTATTTTGTAACTTAGAAATGGGTGATATGATTAGGATGAATAAAGTTAGATCAACCGAAATCCTATTAATTTTTCCTCCTTATAAAAATTCTTTTTCAAATTTATCTTTATCTCTTTCAAAAATCATTTTTAAATATTTCTCAATCTTTTTCAAAAATTCTTTTTCAAACATTTCTTAGTCTTTTTCAATTTTTTTGTTCAATCCAGCTAATCAGATCAAACTGATTAGACTGAACTCTGTCTCACAAAATCAACATAGGTTTATGTAGGGATCTATAAGCAAAAATATTCAAAAATCACAGCGGAAATAATAGATCCCACGAGCGATCCATGCGAAAGAAAACTCATTCAAAGTTAATTTACAAATTCTTATCTTATATGTATACCTTTGGCGCCTGTCCTTCGCTTATCCCGCTTGTCCGAGGTATGTTGGATCTCTTGCACGTTTAAGTGTCCATGCCTCTATGCATATCCACACGAACATGATCTCTCAAGCTTCGGAGAAGAACCGCCTTTGTGGTGTTAGCCACAAGAGGAGATTCACAAAGCAAGAGGGAGAGGGAGAAGAGGGATTTCGGCCAAGAGAAGGAAGGGAAGAAAAATGACAAGTTCTACATCCAAATGACATGAAAAACTCTTTTATACTCATACCATGAATATGAAGAGTTTTTGTCCCTTTAGCTTCCCTCCATTAATTCCAATAAAACCCAATTAGAGAACATTTTCTCATGTGACTCTTCAACTTCTCTTCATCCAATTAAGAGAAACTTTTCATCTTCCACTATTATTAATTTATTAGATATTTTAATGAATTAATATCTCATTCAAATGTGGTTGAGTCTAATCTAAATGAGTCAAACTCAAATTAGATCTCAATCCCATAATCCAATTGGATTCACTTGAGTCTAACTTAATTAATCCAATTCGGATCAAACCTTAGTCAAACTAAGATCAATTAATCTCCAAAACATCGTGTCCTTAGTGTGTAACCCAATAGGTTCTTGTAACGTTGATAATGTATCTAGCAATGCATCATTGCTATCCAAGTGGCAAGAAAGTCGAGATCTGACTTAACCTCCGTGACTATGGTAATGTAATGAAAGTGCATAGAGCTCATGACATAAGAAGTACTTGACATAAAATATAAGCACATAACATACTTAACACAGAGAAGTTCTTGACATAAAACATAAGCATATAAAATACTTGACATGGAATATATGCATAACATGAATGAATGCAAGAATTAAATGCACATAACATAAGGATGCATATTTAAAAATCATAATTATAAGTACTTAAACATAATCTCAACATCATGGGGGCCCCGTCTTGTACCACATACATACATCCATCATTTGCGCGCATCCCTAAGTAAGTGCGAGGTAGCTAGTCTCGACCTACTAGGGTACTAGGTTACCATCAACCTAGGGACAACTACGGTAGTCCAGAACTGAGGCTTTCTAAGGAGACCATCCTTGTAGGACAGCTACGGTAGTCCCAGAACCAAGGACAGCTACGGTAGTCCCAAAACCGAGGCTTTCTAAGGAGCCCATCCCTTTGACCCTACTTGGGTCCGGTACAAGCTCATCCATAAAGTAAAATAACTTCACATGCTTCTTTTTACATCATAAGAAATGCTCTTGGCATTTCATCATTCATAGAAGTTACATAGCATAATTAAAGACATAAACATGATCTTAATACATGAAGCATAATATAAAGCATACTTAGCATTTCATCATTCATAGTTAATGCATAACATCATTATGCCTTAAAGGCACAAACATAGACTTGATTCATAAGGAATGTCATGCACACATCATTATGTCTTAGAGGCATGAACATCATCTTAATTCATAAGGCATGACATACATACATAATTATGCCTTAAAGGCATAAACATCATCTTTGTTCATAAAGCATGCATAATCATGGTACATAAGGAAAGCATGCATAGATAAGTTTTTACATACATGGTACATATCACATAACATACATGATCATGGTATCTATCATAAAGCATGCATGGGTAGGATCCATATGAACATGATACATACTACATAGGTTCATGACATTCAACATAAACATGCGTAGGTCTACATAACCATAATATATATATCATAATACATATGTACAAGGCATTTAACATAATGCATGCATAATTCTACATAAACATGATGCATACTTCACAACATTTGTGTTCATGGTATATGATTTAAAACATCCATGAATAAAACCTACTAAAACATGGCACATAACATAAGCATACAAGGTAGTGATGCATAGCACATAAGGTTAGGGTTTAGGCACCATAAAATTCATACAACATACTTGAACATATATTTACATTATAATGAGCCATAAACAAGTACACTTGAAACCCTAGCCTAACCCAAACCTTAGACTTAGGTGCTTGGCCGAAAGTTTGTAAATGAAAGTCCCATTACTCAAGCAACATGTGAGGTACCATAACTAAAGTAATGCCCATACATTACATACAATATCATAGGAACCCATTAGAACACATGCATGGGGCTAACCCTAATTTCTAACCATGAATTGGGTCTTGGCCGAAACCCTAGAGGGGTCACAAGGACATGAAAAATTCATATAACTCACAATTAACATCCATTGTATCATAGGGAATCATAATAAGCATGCTTGGAGGGTTAGATCTAATCCTAACCATGAAATGGTGAAGGGGCCGAAAACTTCATAAGGGCTTTTTGGTGTTACAAAAATTCCACAACTCACAATTCATTCTTATTTTATCATGAGAAAGCATTAGGAAGTATAAATGAGGTTTTAACATCATCCCAAGCCCTAAAATGGTGCTTGGCCGAAACCCTAGAGGAGCCCTAATTCCATAGTTTTCTCAACATAGATCCCAAACAAATCTTAAATCAAGAAAGACAACATAAAAGCTATTATACCACAGGTGAGGGAGTCTTACCTCTTGTTGTCTTGGTTATAAACCTTAAATAGAGAAAAGAGTGAAGACCTTCTTGACCTTAGAACACCCCTTGCCCTTGTAGCCTTGTAGGAAACCTTGGATCTTCAAGAGGGAGTCCGCTTGTGAAGTTTTCCAAGGGGAAAACCTTCTTGTGGCTCACGGCAAGGAGGAGGAAGAAGAGGGGAGAGGAAGAGCCTTGGTGGAAGAAAAGAGGAGAAAACTAACTTAAGTGCCTCTTCACTTCTTATCCATTTCTTTTATACTAAGTGAAGGGGCATGGTGCCTCTTCACATGGTGACTCTATTAGTGATATGAGAGAAGTGTCCTAAGGCAATCGCCTTATGATTGTAAACATTTATTTTAATAAATGAAAATTCACTATTTGAGTATACATGATTGTGTATTTGATTGGGATCTTAAACTCATCTACTGAATGTCCACATACAATTCACAGTATAAGTGAATTTGTGATGAGATCACAACTAGTGATTATCTCTACATGTGCAATTGTGAAGTATTGAAAATATCCCTAGTCGATGAATTGATAAAAACGGACACTATCAATTCTGTTGAGACTAGCATGGGTTATTCTCTAATCAGCTGATTCTCACTGGCTGGTGACATTGGGATGTCCGGAGATAAACATGGATACTAGTTAAGGGAACTAGTTCATTGGAATGACTAGCTGTAAAACTTCATATGGTAATCTATATAGATATGTCAGTGAAGTTCTTACTGCAGCTTAAGTGCGATGTTCCTTTGACTTGCGGTGTTCAAGTCATCTTGGTCATGGAGACTTATACTTTAACATCTTAAGCAAGCATCTCCAAGGAGGTGTGGACCCAGGATGATTGGGTATAAGCCGACGTGCCCGAAGATGTTTGAACAGCCTACAAAGGATTCACCACTCCTTGCGAGGAGATGTATACCCAGGCCTATCGTCGGATTGTTACTCAAAGCCTCTGGCCAGAGCATGTCATGTTTAGAGTATGAGTCTCTTAAATACATGAGAGTAATTAGAAATCCAAAGGATGAGAAAGATACTACTTGGGCTAGGTGTGACGTAGTCAGCCTAGTGGGGACTGACACAAATAGACCGTGTCCTGAACCAAGTGGGTATAAGATGGTGAAGGGAATGGGGCACGATTCATTAGAGCTGCTGAAGGGTTTCAAAATTACTTCTGAGGTCAAACCGTTGATCTTTCGATTAATTGGGGGTCATGATGTACTACTAGGTGCCACTCATGATCGTTCTATAATTAGTTGATTATAGACGGCCAACATAAATCGAAAGCCTATTTAGTCACACGCACTACGAGTAATCCGAGAGATTTAAAACGAGTTGAAAATTTGATTTTCCGATCAAGAGAAATAAGTCGAATCTGAGTTAATCAGAGGCGCAACGGAAACTTAAAATGGCTAAGTCTTTTGAAGGCTTATCAGGCGAATTAAATGAGTTTAATTCGCGATCGGTTCGGTTTGGTTTGGCCGGCCAAAGAGGGTGCTAAATCCCTTTGGTTTGGCCGGCCACGACAAGGGGAAGAAACCAATTTATTTGGTTTAATTAATAAAATAAATCTAGCGCGATTTGTTTTATAAATTATGGATAAATAAATTTGTGTAGAGAAATTTATATAAATAAATTTATAGAAATTTATTCTTTTATGGAAAATGAAAATGTATCATGGAATGGTTTATTTTAATTTTATAAAATCAATTATGAATTGATTTTTTTCATAAAAAGAAAGTTTATAAATTTCTTGTAAAATTTATTCCATAATTAAAGGAGAGATGAATTTGTTTTATTATAAAGTTAGTTATAATAAAACTTGGTTTAAACGGAATAATTCATAAGAGAATTTATAAGATAAATTTCTTATGAAAACTAATTCTGTTAATTCCGTTAAAAGAGAGACTTGGCAAGGGAGATGCTACTATATAAAGGAACCAAAGGCAAGCCTTGAATTCCAATCAATAGAGTAATCAAGAGATTAATTCTCTCCCTCTCTCTCTTATTCTCTTCTCCTTCTCCTTCCCTCCTAGGGCCGGCGCCCCTTGCCACTCATAGGGCCGACGCCCCTTGTCCAACCTAGGGCCGGCGCAACCTCACCCTTCCAAGGGTTGGCGTGAGCAAGGATCACCAAGAAGGAGCCAAACAAGAAGAAGAAGAAGCGGATCGCAACTCCTCTCTTCCCGGAATTTAGATTCTGTTTCTTGTTGGTTAGTTTCCATTCTTTTCTCTTGTTCTTCTGGTTGTGCCTTTAGAGAATCTAGTAGTTCTCGTCGGCACAAAACTCGTGACTTTGCGAAGTCATGCCGAAGAGAACTCAGCGTGGACGCGAATAGAGGCGGAGCTTCCAAGGGACGCTATGGTTGGATCTCGTCCCTTTCCTCGAGTTACGCGAGGTACAAAGTAATTTAGTTTACTTTTCCGCAAAGTTTTAATTTATGATCATGTCCACACATCATAAGGTTGCATGCTAGATACATGGTTAAAATAATTTGAGAAATTATTTTATGCTAATTCTTCCGCTGCACGTAAAAATTTAAAATTTTACGAACCCGTATCCTTGTCAACATGCACCCGGTCCAACAGTGGTATCAGAGCCGGTTAGTGTTCGACATAATCATATAATTGTTTTGCGGAAAACTTTGTCATAATCTCAATTTTGGAAAAATTTTCAATTATGGAACTTTCCAATTATAATAAATTTTAGATTTAGGAATTTCAAGTTTGGAAATCCTCATGAAATTTCACAAACTTTGAAATTTCCTAGTTTCTGAAATTTTATAATAATTGTGAAAACTTCCCATCTTTGGAAACTTTCCAATTTTGGAAATTTTCTATTTTAGAAATTTTCCAACTTTGGAAATATGTAAGTTTTCTTTGTACCAGAAACTTACAATTATTCTGAAAACCTATTATGAAATCTCGCAATTTTGGGCACTTTCTTTCAAGAAAGTCTAGACAAATTTATGGACAATTAATTGACAATTAAATTTGAATTGGTTTTTAAATTGACAACAAAATTCTTTATTTTGGATTGAGCCTCGGGGAGCGTCCAATTTAAAGTTAGTTGTTGTAATTTAATTTCCCAATTTTAAATGAATTGTCATGTTTAATTTGGTTGCGCTTCCGAAGCGGACCAAATTGGATTTACGACAAATTACTTTTCTTTGGGTATCTGAGCCTCGGGGAGCCACCCTTAGAAAAGATTTGTTGTAATTAATTAAATCCATGAATAAAATATGTTTAAGAGGTGATGCTCTTACATATTGTTGTCTCCAAAATTAATTAGGAAAATGGTTTCCTATAGAGTTTCTTAAATGAGATTTTCATGAAAATAATATGTGGTTGAATTAAGGGAATTGTCTCTTAATTTAATAAGATTTGATTTAGAGAAATCAAAGTCTTAAACATATTATTTCCGAAATTGATTATGACAATTTAGGAAATTGTTTCCCAAAACAATTCTTTAATAAAGTATGAAATTAGAATTAGGAATCCGGTTCCTAATTCAATTCATGGACTTGATAATTAAGTCACATACATACTTTATTAAGGAAATCGTTAGTCATGACATATTATATGTCATGAATGTGCTTAGAAAAGAAAGGATGAGACCCAAAACCCTTACAAAATATTAAGGCCAACACCTTCCATTAATATGGTTAGAATCGGAGTTTTGTTTCTCGTTTGGGTTGATGGACACATCCATGCCCGGCTTGAACCTCAACATGTTCAAACCATGGAATTAGTTTAATGAATAATATAGTTGGAGTCAGAGGTCAATCCTTAGTTTTGGTTGTTGGACACATCCAAGCCTGACTAAACGGTTGAATGAGCTCCAACCATATTAAAACTATTTCTTGATTAATGGGTCAGCCTTAAGCTTGGAGCATCGATTTGTTGTGCCACAGCCAAGGTCGATGTAAGAGAGGTGCAGTTGGGTGCTATGTATAATGTGCATACTTGTTAATGAGTTAACAACCCAATGATTTATGCAAAATTTAATTAGTTGATAGCATAAAGTGATAGTTACATATATG
>JAGFNQ010004204.1:0-41118 GCA_024364735.1 Boesenbergia rotunda
GATTATCTAAGGGACAATGGGATATTGTCCCAATGGACTCCGCCGTATACACCACAGCATAATGGTGTATCTGAGAGGCGCAACCGAACCTTGATGGACATGGTTAGGTCTAATGATGAATCATGCAACTCTTCCAAAATCCTTTTGGGGCTATGCACTTAAGACAGCTGTTTACTTGCTAAACAGAGTCCCGACCAAGGTAGTCTCTACTACTCCATATGAGACATGGAATAGTAAGAAACCTCACTTAACTCACCTTAAGATATGGGGTTGTCCTGCTTATGTGAAGCGGACTGTATCAGACAAATTGGATGCTAAGTCTGATAAATGTCTATTTATTGGATACCCTAAGGAAACGAAGGGTTACCAATTCTATCATCCCTTGGAACAAAAGGTGTTTGTTTCAAGGCATGCTGTATTTCTGGAAAAAGAATTTCTTTTACAAGAAAACAGTGGGAGTGGCATTGAACTTGATGAAGTTCAAGAAACTCCAATAGACATTACAGAGACACCTAGTCTAGACCCACAACCAATAACTCATAATGATGAGCTATCAGTTGAACCTAAAACAACACCACCTCTTCGTAGGTCTGATAGGACACGCAATATTCCAGAGAGATACGGATTTCTCATAAGTGAATCGAACGACGATGATGAACCTATCAGTTATGAAGATGTTCTGAAAAATTCAGAAAGGGACAAATGGCTTGAAGCCATGAAGTCGGAAATGGATTCCATGTACGAAAATCAAGTATGGGACTTGGTTAACCCACCTGAAGGGATTAAGCCCATAGGGTGCAAGTGGGTTTTCAAGAAGAAAACCGACATGGAAGGTAATGTTGTTACCTTTAAGGCTAGATTAGTGGCAAAAGGATATCGTCAGAAACAAGGAATTGATTATGACGAAACCTATTCGCCAGTAGCTATGCTTAAATCCATTCGGATGCTCCTAGCCATAGCAGCTCATTATGATTATGAGATATGGCAAATGGATGTGAAAACAGCTTTCCTTAATGGAAACCTGCTTGAGGATGTATACATGATACAACCTGAAGGTTTCACATCGGTTGATAAAACCAAAGTATGCAAGCTTCGACGATCCATATATGGACTGAAGCAAGCATCAAGGAGCTGGAACATCCGTTTTGATGAGACAATCAAAGAGTTTGATTTCTCACAAAATCCTGACGAACCTTGTGTGTACAAGAAGGTTAGTGGGAGTGCAGTCGTATTCCTAGTATTATATGTCGATGACATATTACTTATAGGAAACGATATATCAGTCTTACAGACAGTTAAAATTTGGTTGTCCAAAACTTTCTCCATGAAAGACCTGGGAGAAGCAACCTATATCCTTGGGATTAGAATCTATAGAGATAGATCAAAACGGTTGCTTGGTCTTTCGCAGTCTACATATATAGACCGAGTGCTAAAAAGGTTTAGCATGTCGGAATCCAAGAAAGGTTACCTTCCCATCAGGCATGGGATCAACCTTTCAAAGTCTATGTGTCCGCGCACAGAAGACGAGAGGATTTGCATGAATAAGATTCCCTATGCATCCGCGATAGGATCTATCATGTATGCTATGTTATGTACTAGGCCCGATGTATCGTATGCTCTGAGCGTCACAAGCAGATACCAGTCGGATCCAGGAATGGATCATTGGGCGGCTGTCAAGACAATCCTTAAGTACTTAAGAAGAACTAAGGATGTGTTCCTAATATATGGAGAAGGAGATATGGTAATACGTGGGTATACAGATGCCAGTTTCCAGACAGATAAGGATGACTCCAAATCGCAGTCTGGATACGTATTTACTTTGAATGGAGGCGCAGTAAGTTGGAAAAGTTCCAAACAAGACACCGTAGCGGATTCTACCACGGAAGCGGAATATATCGCAGCAAAGGAAGCAGTCTGGATCAAGAAGTTCGTCTCCGAACTTGTGTGGTTCCAACCATTGATTAAGCAGTGCCGTGTTACTGCGACAACAATGGAGCTAATTGCACAAGCAAAGGAACCAAGGTCTCATCAGCGATCCAAACACGTGCTTCGCCACTATCATCTGATCAGAGAGATTATAAGTAGGAATGATATACAAATTGAGAAAATTCCCACTGAAAGGAATTTAGCGGATCCTTTAACTAAGGCCTTGCCTCAAAGCAAGTTTGAGGGTCATGTTAGAGCCTGTGGTATTGGATACCGTAGCGATTGGCATTAGGCCAAGTGGGAGTTTGTTAGTGATATGAGAGAAGTGTCCTAAGGCAATCGCCTTATGATTGTAAACATTTATTTTAATAAATGAAAATTCACTATTTGAGTATACATATTTGTGTATTTGATTGGGATCTTAAACTCATCTACTGAATGTCCGCAATACAATTCACAGCATAAGAGAATTTGTGATGGGATCACAACTAGTGATTATCTCTACATGTGCAATTGTGAAGTATTGAAAATATCCCTAGTCGATGAATTGATAAAAACGGACACTATCAATTCTGTTGAGACTAGCATGGGTTATTCTCTAATCAGCTGATTCTCACTGGCTGGTGACATTGGGATGTCCGGAGATAAACATGGATGCTAGTTAAGGGAACTAGTTCATTGGAGTGACTGACTGTAAAACTTCACATGGTAGTCTATACATAGACAGGTCAGTGAAGTTCTTACCGCAGCTTAAGTGCGATGTTCCTTTGACTTGCGGTGTTCAAGTCATCTTGGTCATGGAGACTTATACTTTAACATCTTAAGCAAGCATCTCCAAGGAGGTGTGGACCCAGGATGGTTGGGTATAAGCCGAAGTGCCCGAAGATGTTTGAACAGCCTACAAAGGATTCACCACTCCTTGCGAGGAGATGTATACCCAGGCCTATCGTCGGATTGTTACTCAAAGCCTCTGGCCAGAGCATATCATGTTTAGAGTATGAGTCTCTTAAATACATGAGAGTAATTAGAAATCCAAAGGACGAGAAAGACACTACTTGGGCTAGGTGTGACGTAGTCAGCCTAGTGGGGACTGACACACACAGACCATGTCCTGAACCAAGTGGGTATAAGATGGTGAAGGGAATGAGGCACGATTTATTAGAGCTGCTGAAGGGTTTCAGAATTACTTCTGAGGTCAACCGTTGATCTTTCGATTAATTGGGGGTCATGATGTACTACTAGGTGCCACTCATGATCGTTTTATAATTGGTTTATTGTAGACGGCCAACATAAATCGAAAGCCTATTTAGTCACACGCACTACGAGTAATCCGAGGGATTTAAAACGAGTTGAAAATTGGATTTTCCGATCAAGAGAAATAAGTCGAATCTAAGTTAATCAGAGGCGCAATGGAAGCTTAAAATGGCTAAGTCTTTTGAAGGCTTATCGGGCGAATTAAATGAGTTTAATTCGCGATGGGTTCGGCTCGGTTTGGCCGGCCAAAGAGGGTGCCAACCCTCTTTGTTTTGGCCGGCCACAACAATGGGGAGAAAGCAATTTATTTGGTTTAAATTATAAAATAAATCAAGCGCGATTTATTTTATAAAAATTATCCATAAATAAATTTGTTTTCATGGAAATTAAATAAACTTTAAATGGTTTATTTTTATTTTTATTTTATAAAATCAATTATGAATTGATTTTTCCATGATAAGAAAATTTTATATAATAAATTTATTCTTTTTATGGAAATTAAAATGAACCATGGATTGGTTTATTTTATTTTATAAAATCAATTATGAATTGATAATTTCCATGATAAAGAAAAATTTATATAATAAATTTATTCCTTTTATGGAGATTAAAATAAACTTTAAATGGTTTATTTTTATTTTATAAAATCAATTATGAATTGATTTTTCCATAATGAGAAAATTTATATAATAAATTTTATGAAAATTTATTCCATAATTAAAAAGAGAGATGTATTTGTTTTATTATAAAATTAGTTATAATAAAACTTGGCATAACGGAATAATTAATAAGAAAATTTATAAGATAAATTTCTTATGAAAACTTATTCCGTTAATTCCGTTAAAGGGGAGACATGGCAAGGGAGAGGCTACTATATAAAGGAACCAAGGCTAGACTTGAATTCCTCAATTGAGTTATCAAGAGATTAGTAGCTCCCTCTCTCTCTCTAAATCTCTCTCTCTCTCTCTCTCTATGGTCGACCCCCCCTCTCTCTCTCTAGGGCTAGCTCTCTCTCCTCTCCTAGGGCCGGTGCACATCCCAAGGGTGGCCGAGAGCTTCATCCGCCAAAAAGGTGCCGAAGAAGAAGAAACGGATCGCGACTCCTTCTTTCCTTCCCCGAAATTTTGATTCCGTTACTTGGTGGTTAGTTTCCTTTCTTCTCTCTTGATCTTCTAGTTGTGCCTTTAGAGAATCTAGTAGTTCTCGTCAGTACAAAACTCTTGACTTTGCGAAGTCATCCCGAAGAGAACTCGGCGTGGACGTGAATAGAGGCGAAGCTTCCAAGGGACGCTACGGTTGGATCTCGTCCCTTTCTTCGAGTTACGCGAGGTACAAAGTAAATTAGTTTACTTTTCCACAAAATTTTAATTTATGATCATTTCCACACATCATAAGGTCGCATGCTAGATACGTGGTTAAAAATAATTTGAGAAATTATTTATGCTAATTCTTCCGCTGCACGTAAATATTTAAAAATTTACGAACCCGTATCCTTGTGAACATGCACCCGGACCCAACACTATTGAGGTATCTCCTACAATCTCTATCCACAATGTTCTTTAGATTAAAGATATGAAATTTAATCTACTTAGTGTAAGACAACTGTGTGATGCGGGCTATAGGGTTGAATTTCATTCTAGAAAATATCTAATTAAACAAAATGGGTCCGAAAATGACATGCTAGAAGGGTATAGAGAGGCTAATCATTACTATCTTGATCTTGCTTATGGTTCTAACAATTTGCCTAAGTGTCTCATGTCTAAAGAAGAAGAAGGATGGTTGTGGCACAAAAGACTTGGGCACATCAGCATGAGGAGCATTGCAAGAGTGGCAAAAGAGGAGTTGGTGAAGGGGCTTCCTATGATCAAGTATGAGAAGACCAAGATGTGTGATGCATGCCAAGAGGGTAAGCAATCAAAATCATCACACAAAGGTAAAACTTTAACTAGCACTACTTTGCCTTTAGAGCTATTACATATTGATCTCTTCGATTGTCATAGTACTCCCTCACTAGTAGGGAGTAAATATTGTTTAGTTATTGTAGACGATTTTTCTAGATTTATTTGGGTGTTCTTTATGAAACATAAGGATGATACCTTAGAGATATTTATAGGCTTTAGTAAGAGGGTCGAAAATGAGAAATATCTCAAAATCAATTGCACAATGAGAAACATCTCCAAAACTCAAACTTCTCACAATTTTGTGTAGAAAATAGGTATAAGCATGGATTTTCATGCCCAAGGACTCCTTAACAAAATGGTATAGTAGAAAGGAGAAATAGAGTCCTACAAGTAGCCGCTAGAACTATGCTTAATGCATATTCCCTTCCTAGTTATTTTTGGGCTGAAGCGGTAAATACCGCTTGTTGCATTCAAAATCGGGTTTTAGTACATAGGTGCGTTGGTAAAACCCCATCTGAGTTATGGAATGGGAGAATTCCACAAGTTCATTACTTTAGGGTCTTTGGATGTAAGGCTTACATTCTAAACAACAAGGATGACCTAAGGAAGTTTGAATCTAAAGCCGATGAGGGAATTTTGGTTGGTTACTCATCCACTAGTAGGGGTTATAGAGTCTACAACAAAAGGACCAAGGCAATTGAGGAATCTTCAAATATTGATTTTGATGAATCTATCAATACTTACCCTAGGAAAGCATCAATTGATAAGGACATGGAAGAAATCCAACCCCTTGCCTAAGGAATCAAAGACCTAAATTTAGGGGGCAATGATCAAAGGGGAGAGAGAAGTACACTAGAGGATGAGGACCATGTAGTAAATGAACCCACAACCTCTAGACCCTTAAGACATCACCAGGATCACCTCATTGACCAAATAGTGGGTGATGTTACTCAAGGGGTAAGGACTAGGTCCTACTTTAGGGAACAAAGTAGTCAAATTGCATTGATCTCTCAATTAGAACCTAAGTCTATTGATGAGGCATTAGGTGATGTAGATTGGGTCCTAACCATGCAAGAGGAGCTAAATCAATTTGAAAGAAGTGAGGTATGGGAGTTGATTCCTAGGCTC
This sequence comes from Boesenbergia rotunda, assembly GCA_024364735.1. NCBI lineage: Eukaryota > Viridiplantae > Streptophyta > Magnoliopsida > Zingiberales > Zingiberaceae > Boesenbergia > Boesenbergia rotunda. The sequence continues at coordinate 6,210 of JAGFNQ010004204.1, forward strand.
AATGATTGTACCATTGTCACCACTAGATGGGTCTTTAGGAACAAGCTAGATAATCAAGGCAAAATTACTAAGAATAAGGCTAGATTGGTAGTAAAGGGGTTTAATCAAGTTGAGGGACTAGACTATGATGAGACATATGTCCCCGTAGCTAAATTAGAGTCCATTAGAATTCTACTAGCCTATGCCGCTCACATAGGTTTCACACTTCACCAAATGGATGTGAAGTCGGCATTCCTTAATGGGGTTATTAAGGAAGAGGTCTATGTAGAACAACCCCCGGGTTTGAAGACCCAAATTACCCTAAACATGTCTACAAATTGAGAAAAGCCTTGTATGGTTTGAAACAAGTTCCCCTGGCTTGGTATGAAAGACTTTTTTCATTTCTAGTATCTAAGGGTTTTAGGAGAGGAACAATTAACCCAACTCTGTTTCTAAAATCTAAGGATAAGGACATATTTGATGCCCAAGTGTATGTAGATGATATTATCTTTCGGTCAACAAATAGTGATTTTCTATATGAGTTCATCAAGTGTATGGAAGATGAATTTGAGATGAGTCTTGTAGGAGAGTTAACCTTCTTTTTAGGTCTTCAAGTTAAGCAAATAAATGAAGCGACACATGTATTTCAAACTAAGTATGCTAGGGAAATGCTAAAGAAATTTGGATTAGAAAATACAAAGGTAGCATCTACCCCTATAGGAACAACTGTGAAAATGGATAGTTATGTTGAAGGAAAAATGGTAGACTCAAAATAATATAAGAGCATGATTGGTAGTCTATTGTACCTAACTGCTAGTAGACCCGATATACTATTTGCAGTAGGTATGTGTGCAAGGTACCAATCATGTGCTAAAGAGTCTCATTTGGTGGTAGTAAAGAGGATCCTAAGGTATGTTAAAGGCACTCTTAATGTTGGGCTTTGGTATCCGAGAACCCCAAATGTTGATCTTATTGGATACACCGATTCGGACTATGCAGGGTGCAAACTAGATAGGAAGGGTACTAGTGGACGATGTCAATTCCTTGGGTCTTCTTTAGTTAGTTGGAGTAGTAGGAAACAACCATGTGTTGCCCTATCAACAACGGAGGCCGAATATGTGGCAATGGGTGGTTGTGTGTCCCAACTACTTTGGATCATGTACACTTTAGAGGATTATGAGTTACATTATTCCAAGGGCAAAGTCTTGTGTGATAATGTAAGTACAATCAATTTAACTAAGAATCTGGTTCACCATTCTAGGACAAAACACATTGAAGTGAAGCATCACTTCATTAGGGACCATGTGGAAGGGGAGACATAGAATTACACTATGTTGAGTCAAAGTCAAAACTTGCCGACACTTTTACCAAGTCTTTTCCCGAATCGGAGTTCACATCCTTAAGAAGAGGCCTTGGTATGTGTTTTATAAAAGTCTAGGATGAACCTTGGGTAATAGATTAAGAAGGTGGTGGTTGATCGATTAGGATGATACAATTGGTTCACTTGTGCTTGTGGCATAGTGTTGAATCATTAAATGTATCAAAATTATTAAAAATAGACCAACCATGGGGAAAGCAAGTGTTTAATTAATGGACATCTTGCCCAAAGATCATGGTTGGACATTTTAAACATTTGAAAACCATTTTATGTCTTATATGTTTTGCCATAAGCTTAGAGGATATATGATTTCAAAATTAGGTTGAAAGATTGATACAAACTTAGTGATTTTCAAGAATTTTGAACTTTAGTCAAAAGTCAAGCATGTTTGAAATTTTTCATGAACTGATATTTTTCCTTGATAGAGTATATTTTATCAAACATGCCTGCAAATTTTTACAATTTTTGAAATTTTTTGGAAATTTTGGGAGGTTTCTGAAATTCGGCTCAGAAGCTGAAAAGTCTAACTGAAAGAGTATAGTCGACTGCCCCTTGACTGGCATGGCTAATTTCAGATTCTGAGATTTTTTTCAAAAATGAGTTATTATCTCATTTGATGTCATGGGTTAGTATTGCTGTGGGCAATCGTTTTGATGGTGTCAAAGAGGGAGAATGGGTGGTTTAAGTTAGATTTTTAGCTTAAATTTTTGACATAATCTTGGATTATGATCAAATATTGAAAATGGATGAAGGCATAGGTTAAGGGGGAGGTTATCTCTTAGATTTTGCTATGTCTTGCATTTTTAATTGTTGTTGCTTGTTGTTAAGTTAAGTTTGTAACTTAATTTTTGGTTTATGATAAGAATTGAAAATGGGAGAAGACATGGGTTAAGGGGGAGGTTCCTCTTGGTTTTACTATGTCTTATTTTTCAATTGCTATTGTTATTTATTGTTGTTGACTGATATTTGATTTCCTAACTTAAACATATTGTCACACATCAAAAAGGGAGAGATTGTTGAGGCAATCGGCCCAAGAATGATCGGGAAGATCATGGTTTTGATGTGTGTGTGCCAATATGTTTAAGGTTAGGGTGTTGTGTTGTATTTGATATGTGTGATTGAGTTTCCTGGACTTGGAGAATCACACATGGAGAATAAATCCGAGGGACGAGAGCTGAGGGAGGAGGACTCCAAGGGCAAGCCGGGAAGTGGACTTCAAGGGCACACGTGAAGGGTCATATGGAGGCAAGCCAAGGGAAGGCTTGTGTGCGCATCCGAGGGACGATAGTTGGAGGAAGAAGACTTCAAGGGGCAAGCCAAGGGAGTATACCTGAAGGCACACGTGAAGGAGAGTGTTCGGAGTGAGTGTGAGTGCTTGTAGAAGCTGGGCAGTCGACTGGTGTTATCCATATACCATGAACACATGTATTTCATGTAGGCTTCATGTTATATAGAATAATGCATGTATGTTGTTAAATGCCTAAAATAGATATATGTTTATGAAGGTCTATGCATGCTCTATGATGAATGCCATGAACCTAAGTAATGTACAATGCCATTGACGTAAGTAGTATGTATCCTATTCATAAGAATCACACCCATGCATGCTCTATGATGGATATTATGATTATGTATGTATGTCATGTTTTATGAATAAAGAAGATTAATGAAGACAATGTTTATGCCTTAAGTAAGAATGATAAGTATGAATGATAAGTATGAATAATGAAGGCATAATGATGTTATGAATTAAGTATGAATGATGAAATGCCAAGTATGGTTATGTCATGGTTATGTCTTAAGATATGTTATGTATGTCTAAGAATGATGAAGCATGCAAAGTTATTTTACTTTATGAATGGACTTGTACCGGACCGAAGTAAGGGTCCAAGGGATGGGCACCTTAAGAACGCCTCGGTTCTGGACTACCGTAGCTGTCTATGGTTCTGGGACTACCGTAGCTGTCCAACAGGGATGGGCACCTTAAGATCACCTCGGTTTTTGGAACTACCATAGTTGTTCTTACCCTAGTAGGTCGAGGCTAGCTATCTCGTATTTACTTAGGGATACGCACTTATGATGTATGTATGTGGTATAAGCCGGGGACCCCAATGATGTTATGATAATGTTTAAGTATTTAAAAGTATGAATTTCAAATAAGCATCCTTATGATATATGCATTTGACTCATGCATTCATTCATGTTATGCATTATGCCATGATAAGTATGTTTATGCTTATGTTCATGTTAAGAATTATGCCATGATAAGTATGTTTATGCTTATGGTCATGTTAAGAATTATGCCATGATAAGTATGTTTATGCTTATGTTCATGTTAAGAGTTATGCCATGATAAGTATGTTTTATGCTTATGTTTTCTGTTAAGAATCATGCTATGTTAAATGTTCATATGCTTATGATTTATGTTAAGAATATGCTTATGATTTATATTAAGAATATGCTTATGTTTTATGTTGAGAATATGCTTATGTTTTATGTTCAGAATTATGCTATGTCAAATGTTTCATATGTTTATGTTTTATGAGACGCATGATTTTTAGTGAGTAGGAAAGGGTCTTACTAAGCCTATGTGCTTATAGTCTTATTTTCTTATACCGCAGATCATGCAAGAGGTTATTAAGTGAAGCAGCAGGAGGGGCAAGAGTTTGTGTGTGGTAGTGACATGGCAAAGGAAAGAGAAAAAAAGGATTCTCATATTTATACTTGTTGCATGCCTTGTGTTTTGAAACGCTTTCTTAGGTTCTATGCTATACCTATGATAGTTATGCCTAAAGAATGACTTACTACTTATGATGCTTATGGATGAGTTATGGAATGTTTATATCATGATGCTACGTATGATATTAACATGCCAAGTTACAATGTCACCATGTTCATGAATGATAGTTAAGGCATATATACATGATTCAAGTATTAGCTGCATGGTTAAACGTATGTGTATAAAGAAAAAAATGATTCTGCTGCATTAAGATATTCATATGCGTACATGTATGTTAGTGTAACGCCGCTTCCTCACCACACCGTAAGGTGTGGGAAAAAGGCGGGCATTACATATCTACCCCCATTGGAACAAATGTCAAGATGGATAGTGGCCATGAGGGGATGTTAGTTGATCCAAAACAATATATAAGCATGATTGGTAGTTTGTTATATCTAACCGCTAGTAGACCGGATATACTATTTGTGGTAGGCATGTGTGCAAGATATCAATCTTGCGCCAAAGAATCTCACTTAGTAGTGGTGAAGAGGATTTTAAGATATATCAAGGGCACTCTCAATGTCGGTCTTTGGTACCCTAGAACTCCAAACATTGACTTATTTGGGTACACCGACTCTGATTATGCGGGTAGCATATTGGATAGGAAGAGTACTAGTGGTGGGTGTCAATTTCATAGATCATCCATAGTTAGTTGGAGTAGTAGAAAATAACCATGTGTTGTTTTATCTACAACCGAGGCCGAATATGTGACAATGAGTGGTTGTATAGCTCAATTACTTTGGATCATGTACACCTTAGAGGATTATGAGCTTCATTACTCCAAGGTCAAAAAAATTTTCGATAATGCTAGCACTATTAATTTGACCAAAAATCCGGTGCATCACTCTAGGACAAAACACATTGAAGTGAAGCATCACTTCATTAGAGATCATGTGGCAATTGGCAACATTGAATTACATTATGTTGAATCAAAATACAATCATGCCGACATATTTACCAAGCCGTTACCCGAAACGGAGTTCACATCTCTAAGGAGAAGACTTGGTATGTGTTTTGTAGAAATATAACTTTGGTCTTGGGGTGATGCAATATTAAGGTAGGGTGTTAACATATCTCTCTAATCTCATATTGTCTTGATTTATGATTATATTTATGTATATGAGAAGTTAGGATGATATAAATAGCACACTTATGCTTGTGACATATTGTTGAGTTATTGGATGTATCACATTATTCAAAATAGACCAACTATGGGGAAAGCAAATGTTTAATTAATGGACATCTTGCCCATAGATCATAGTTGGACATTTCAAATAATTTGAAAATATTTCTGTGTTTTATTTGCTATGGCATAAGGTTGCAAAACACATGATTTCAAAACTAGGTTGTAAGTTTGATACAATGTTGGATGTTTTCAAAGAATTTGAGCTTTGGTAAAAAAGTCAATCATATTTGAGTTTTTCATGAAAATATATTTTCCTCTGTTAGAATACATCATAAGGAATATGTTTGTAAAATTTCATGATTTTTCAAATTTTATGGAATTTATTCTCCATTTCTAAATTTCGGCTCAAAGGTTGAAAGGTTTCAGACTGGTCGTATCAGTCGACTGCCCCAGGGGTGTAAGATGTGTATACTGAAAGACATGAATTTCATTATATGAACATCTTTATTTTGAAAAGAGAATTACAACTACACTATGTGCCTGTTTATATTAGTACATGCATGAAGTCCAATTACTTTGCATTGTATTTTTTTTATGAAAGGTAAATATATATCATCAAGCAAAATGGTACAAGGAACTATGCAACCTATGAATATCTATATGTTTCTGATGATTGTCAGATCCAAAGAGATATTCTTGGAGAATACATATGTGTACCCTCATGTATACCAACCCCAAAGAAACCCTATCAGTGTCACATGCTATCACTTTTATCCATACTATGATCATGTCACAACCGGCCTCATCCACTGCTCCAATCCGTTTCTCCAACCCACTTAGCCACTTGAGTCATGCTCCAGCCTCCACGTTGATCATGCTAACCTTTACTGATGCTGACCCAATTTGTTGTTTGTACCACCAACCCCATCACTCTGCCAAGCTGAGAACTGGTTTGGCCACTGCTGCAAATACAACTTCCGGCTGCCTCCAGGACTGGCGTCAAATTAAGCAACCCGAAGTTCACTTTTGGCAAGTGACTAGCCATAACCGGATTTGATGCGTCTTTACCATAGCCGGTTCCATGGACTAGATAGGCCTATGGTGGGCCTATTCACCCCCAAAAAGGCTTTTTGGCAAAGCCTCACCATCAACGATTTGATGTGCCTTTAATGTTCCTACGGGCTAGATAGACCTATGGTGGATCTATGCACCCTTGTAAGCTTTTTGGCAAAGCCTCACCATCAACGGATTTAGCATGTCTTTACTGCAGCCGTTTGCTACGGACTAGATAGACCTAATGGGGTGGGTCTATTCACCATTCATAAATAAGACATAACATGCAGACATAGATACAACCAATCAAGTAACCACACAAGCACAATACTGCTAACCCTGTCATCCTCAGCCGAGCATGATACTGCTGGCCAGACTAAGTCGGACCAACTCCTTCCTTCTGAGTCCACCCAGCACTGTAGCATTCACGGACCAGCACTGATCAACCCTGCAACCCACAGAAATCAATAGATAACATATGCAGGCCAACCAAGTCAACGCATGTAAACCAGTCAACGCATCCAGATCATGTATCCCAAGCCATTGGGCAATCTGATTGGGCCCATGTGCAGCCCAACTGCCCACTTGATCTGGCTAGGAGTTAGTTGGGCTCAGGTGCAGCCCAACCACTCACTTGATCACCTAATGGCTTGCTGACCAAGTCCAATATCCCTACCAGTACAACCTAGGTCTGTTGACCCGGTCAACCCGATTTTTTTTTTTTACAGCACGTCATCTCACATACAAGCTCTCACGACTGCTACCTTCCTCTCTAACCTCTCAACCCTCCAAAACAGTTGCCCCTACTCACAACTCAGCCATGACTGGCTCAAAAGCCTGATATACAATCACCTGAACTTTCCTAAATATCGTCTCCTCATCAAGTCGTCCTCCTTCAAACCGACAGTGGTTGCCGCCTACCAAACATAATGAACCATCGCCGCCAAAGCTAAATGTCTTGCCTGCATCAATCTACTCCTGCCCCTGTACAGCCGAATGAAAACTCTGAATATTCTCCGATAGGTACTCATATCTGGGGTCATCTGTATCCATGAACGGATGCGGGTCCACAACTGGTGCACCACCGGACACCTAAAAAAATATGCTCCTGAGTTTTGGCTTCTACTCGACAAATGGCACATACCCCATCTCCTCCTCTCCCAGGTATGCTAGTCGACCCATAGTGAGCAATCTATGATGGGCCAAAAGCCACAATGTAAAGGAGTGATTCAGGTGTATATGTTTCTTCCATACCATACAAGCCCATGACTTACGTCCTCCTGGTGTTCGAAAAAATCATTCGCCATCCCAATGCCCTTGTGATGCTCCCTGTGCTGCTCAAACCACTCATCAATCGCCGTTTTGCCGCCTCTGCAGATCCTGTGCCACTAACAATGTGATCCCTAATCTGACATAATCTCTTGATGAGCGGGGAATCTGTGCCTTTCGCCTGCAGGTGCCAAATATCTGGCTGCTGAAGATATGTGTGATGAAGCCAACGAATCTATAATGTGTCCTGCTTGTCCTGGATCCTCCAGAGCACCTTTTCCAATAGTGCATCATTCCATGCTCTGAGGTCCCTGAATCCCAATCCTTTCTCTTCCTTAGGCTTACACATTTACATCCAAGCAATATGGGGGTGTTTCGAGGCCCACAAGAATCCTCGACATATACTATAGATCCTGTCAATCGCTCCGGCTGGTAGAGGCAAGATCGATAACCAATAGCACTCCACCCGCTACAAGACTGATCTGATCAACTGCGCTTTACCTGCACGAGTTAGCGTTTTCTTGGGCCAAGCATTAACCTTCTTTGCCAATGTGTCCAGAAGTGGTGCATAGTCCGCTATCCTGAGCTACTTCAAAGCAAGTGGAATTCCTAAATATCTGAATGGCATGGTACCACTCTGAAATCCTGTAAGCTCAAGTAGCTCCCTCCTAGTGCCCTCATCCACCCCTGCCATGTATATGCTTGACTTCTCCAAGTTGGCTCTAAGCCCTGCCATCTACCCAAACTGTCATAGGCAGTCCATGAGTGCCCCCACTGATGCGACATCTCCTCTGGAAAACAATAGTAGATCATCTGCGTAAGCAAGGTGGGTTATACGCAAATCTACACATCTTGGATGAAAATGAAAACGTGGCCCTCTAGTGCTCTGACTCAACAATCTGGCCATATACTCTATGCAGATACCAAATAGATAGGGGGAGAGTGGGTCACCCTGTCGAAGTCCCCTTGCTCCTCTGAAGTGACCATGCATGCTTCCATTGATACTGAGTGAGTAGGAAACTGTGGTGATACACTCTCGAATCCAATCAATGTATGTAGCCAAAAACTGTAATCCTTGAAGTACGCCTAATAAGAAGTCCCAGTTAACAGTATCAAATGCCTTCTAAAGATCTACCTTAAGAGTGCATCTAGGGGATATCCTTTTCCTTGTGTAGTTCCACAACAATTGTTGAGCCAAGTGTATACTATCCGTGATAGTCCTCCCTTTGACAAACGCTGTCTATGCTGGATGAAGAAGACGCCCCACAATTGCTGCCATTTTCCCAGCTAGTAATTTAGAGACAACCTTGTAATAAACTGAACAGCAGGAAATAGGTCGGTAGTGTGTGACTTTGCTTGGGTGTTCTATCTTATGGACCAATGATATAACAGAATGGTTCCACGTTTTCAGCAGTTTACAGGATCTGAAAAACTCCAGAACAGCAGCTTCAAAGTCTCCTTTAATGATATCCCAAGTGTGTTTGAAGAATTTTGAACCGTAGCCATCGAGTCTGAGTGCTTTCGGATCACTGATACTAAATAATGCTTGCTTGATTTCTTCAGACGTAGGCTCTCTGGTCAAAAATTCCTGCTGCTCCACCGTGATTGCTTTGCCAAAAGTCAACAAGGCTACTATAATGGTTGGCGCTGGGTTGAAGTTCCTAATAGCTGCTGATAATGCTGGACGAATTCATCTATTACTTCACTTTAGCAGTGTGTTACATCCCCCATTTCCTTTTCCAGCACCACAATTTCCTTCCGCTTGTTGTTTCTTTTTACCAGCGCATGGAAGAAGGTCGTGTTCCTGTCAACTTCCTTAAAATACATGGCCTTCACTTTTTGTGCACAAAACTGATAGTCTGCGTTACTGAGCTGTGCTGCCACCTGCTGTGCCCTCTTGTAATTCTACTCAAATTCACCACACATAAGCCCTTCCTACTGTAATCGTTGCAATTCTACCAATGCATCCGCTACCCTCTCGTGTATATGCTGGAAATGCTGATGATTCAATTGCTTGAGGTCAGATTTCAGCTGGTTAAGTTTTCTTTTCAATCTGAACTGTGTCTTGCTCCATCCTCCATACCACTAATCAGCTCCCCAATTGCTGGCCACTATTGTCTGAAATTCTGCGTGAAGAGTCCACATGTTAAAGAAATTAAATGGTTTCCTTCCGGGTTCACTACCATCAAGGACTGTAACTACACATGGGGTGTGATCCGAAAAATGTCCTGGTGGCAAGAAATCTGCAACTGTTCTTGTTAGTGATATGAGAGAAGTGTTCTAAGGCAATCGCCTTATGATTGTAAAACATTTATATTAATAAATGATAATTCACTATTTGAGTATACATGCTTGTGTATTTGATTGGGATCTTAAACTCATCTACTGAATGTCTGCAATACAACTCACAGCATAAGAGAATTTGTGATGAGATCACAACTAGTGATTATCTCTAAATGCGCAAATGTGAAGTATTGAAAATATCCCTAGTCGATGAATTGATAAAAACGGACACTATCAATTCTGTTGAGACTAGCATGGGTTATTCTCTAATCAGCTGATTCTCACTGGCTGGTGACATTGGGATGTCCGGAGATAAACATGGATGCTAGTTAAGGGAACTAGTTCATTGGAGTGACTAGCTGTAAGACTTCATATGGGAATCTACATGTAGATATGTCAATGAAGATCTTATTGCGGCTTAAGTGCGATGTTCCTTTGACTTGCGGTGTTCAAGTCATCTTGGTCATGGAGACTTATACTTTGACATCTTAAGCAAGCATCTCCAAGGAGGTGTGGACCCAGGATGATCGGGTATAAGCCGAAGTGCCCGAAGATGTTTGAACAGCCTACAAAGGATTCACCACTCCTTGCGAGGAGATGTATACCCAGGCCTATCGTCGGATTGTTACTCAAAGCCTCTGGCCAGAGCATATCATGTTTAGAGTGAGAGTCTCTGAAATACATGAGAGTAATTAGAAATCCAAAGGACGAGAAAGACACTACTTGGGCTAGGTGTGACGTAGTCAGCCTAGTGGGGACTGACACCATTGACCGTGTCCTGAACCAAGTGGGTATAAGGTGGTGAAGGGAATGGGGCACGATTCATTAGAGCTGCTGAAGGGTTTCAGAATAATTTCTTCTGAGGTCAAACCGTTGATCTTTCGATTAATTGGGGATCATGATGTACTACTAGGTGCCACTCATGATCGTTCTATAATTAGTTAATTATGACGGCCAACATAAATCGAAAGCCTATTTAGTCACACGCACTACGAGTAATCCGAGGGATTTAAAACGAGTTGAAAATTGGATTTTCCGATCAAGAGAAATAAGTCGAATCTGAGTTAGTCAGAGGCGCAATGGAAGCTAAAAATGGCTAAGTCTTTTGAAGGCTTTTTGGGCGAATTAAATGAGTTTAATTCGTGATCGGTTCGGGTCGATTTTGGCCGGCCAAAGAGGGTATTAACCCTCCTTGGGTGGCCGGCCATTAAAGGGAGAAAAACCAATTTAATTGGTTTAATTAACAAGATAAATCCAGCACGATTTATTTTATAAATTAAGGATAAATAAATTTGTATAAAGAAATTTATATAAATAAATTTATAGAAATTTATTCTTTTATGGAAGATTAAAATAATCCATGAATTGGGTTTATTTTAATTTTATAAAATCAATTATGAATTGATTTTTCCATAATAAGAAAGTTTATAAATTTCTTATAAAATTTATTCTATAATTTAAAGAGAAGAAGAATTTGTTTTATTATAAATTAGTTATAATAAAACTTGGTTTAAACGGAATAATTCATAAGAATTTATAAGATAAATTTCTTATGATAATTAATTAGTTTTATTATAAAGTTAGTTATAATAAAATTCATAAGAGAATTTATAGGATAAATTTTCTTATGATAATTAATTTGTTTTATTATAAATTGGTTTATAATAAAGACTCGGTTTAAATGGAATAATTAATAAGAAAATTTATAAGATAAATTTCTTATAACTAATTCCGTTAATTCCATTAATTCGGTTTAGAAGGAGACTTAGCAAAGGAGTTGCTACTATATAAAGGAACCAAAGGCTAGCCCTTATTCCTAACTCAACTTATCATAGAGCTCTCCCTCTCTCTCTTAATCTCTTCTCCTCTCCCTCTCCCTCTCTTGCCTAGGGCCGGCGCCCACCCTTGTGGATTAGGGCCGGCGCACCCAACCAACTTCCAAGGTGAAGTTGGCGTGAGCAATCAAGAAGGAGGAGAACCCGAACACGAAGAAGAAGAAGCGGATAGCGACTCCTCTCTTCTCGGAATTCGATTCCGTTACTTCATTGGTTAGTTTCCTAATCTCTCTCTTGTTCTTCTAGTTGTGCCTTCCGAGAATCTAGTAGTTCTCGTCGGCACAAAACTTGTGACTTTGCGAAGTCATCCCGAAGAGAACTCGGCGTGGACGCGAATAGAGGCGAAGCTTCCAAGGGACGCTACGGTTGGATCTCGTCCCTTACTTCGAGTTACGCGAGGTACTTGGTAAATTAGTTTACTTTTCGCAAACTTTTATTTTATGATTATGTCGATACACTATAAGGTTGCATGCTAGATACGAAGTTAAAATAATTTAGGAAATTATTTTATGCAAACTCTTCCGCTGCACGTAAAAATTTTAAATTTTACGAACTCGTATCCTTGTCGACATGCACCCGGTCACAACAGTTCTGATATTATCTTCCAACCATCGTTTGTTGATCAAAGCCCGATCAAGCTTGCAAAATATTTCCCCATTTGACCACGTATACCTGCAGCCGACTTGAGGGAGGTCTTCTAACGAGTTGATCATCACACATTCCTGGAAATCCACCATCTGATATTACGTTACTACTCTTCCCCCTTTCTTGTCTTCAACTGTGAGCGGAGCATTAAAATCTCCTACCAGCAACCATGGCACACCCATCTCTTCACCTACTTGGTTTAGCCCTTCCCAAAGTCCTCTCCTATCTATGATTGACAACTGGCCATACACAAATGTTACCTGGAATTGCCTCAGGGTCATACGGCAGACTATCTTTGTATGCACATACTGCTCGTTCCATTCACTGATCTCCAGGCTAACTTTTGTTGAGTTCCATACAAGCATAATTCTGCTACTCTGTGATCTCGAATTTTCCAGCACATAGTGCTGTGTTTCCTAGTGTTGAAATCTTCTACGTTTCATCCTTGTGTATGCTGGATCAGTCAACTTTGTTTCCATGAGGCCCATAATTGCTATCTTATGTCTCTGAAGGAAGCCTTCAACCTCCTCCTGCTTGGGACCCTGATTCAGGCCCCTTACATTCGAAGCTACGATCTTCATGATGGTGAGGGCAGCCTTGGCCGACTCAAATTTGGCAATCTGAGGTTACCGGTTGCTTGTTTACCACCCTTTTCCATACCCCCCTCCCTTGACTGGTTCCTTTGGTCTGACTTGCTGCCCCATCTTGCTGTCCACTACCTCGAAGGTCTGGTGCTCCAAACCCAATTGCCGGCAATGCTGTAACACGTTCATGAAGCCACGTACCATGCTGTTGCAATTCCAACTTCCTCTTTGCTGCATTAGCTCTAGTCTGGACTGTCCAGGCACCACCATCCAAATTTGTGTCTCCCTCCACTGATCCCGGCAGCTATTCATCATTTTGCATGTCAGTATAGTCCCCATCTGAAGCATCTGTTTGCGCAGCAACACTACTGGTATCCTGTGACTCATCCAGCTCTTGCTCTGTACTGGAGAACTGCAATTCCTCTGTGATTCCTTCCTTCTGACCTTCTTCCCTTGACTCAGGACCTCCCTTGCCACTAGCCTGTTGCTCTTGACACCACTGCTCGATCCTTGTAATGTTGTGTATCTCCTAGTACAGTGCTGCTGAATTTCCTTTCGACTGACCAGAGCCTCCAACCTTCTCTGTCTCTGGCCGATGACATCCTTCCATGTCTTGCTGCGTATGCTCAAAATCCTCCCTGCCATCTCCAACCACTCGATGCCCTCCTAGCTCAGCTTGCTGAGGGTTAGGTTGTCGCTGAGAGTTAGCTTGTTGGGGATTAGCAGTATAAATCTGATTCTCTGGTCCACTTGCAGTTTCCTTTGCCTGTTCCTTCGTCCACTGGCCTTCATCATCTGCATTATGGCTTTGCTCCTTCTCCCTTGGAATGTTGCCATCAATCACCACTGATTGTCCTGCTTCAACTGATACCTGTATGTCGTTGTCCTGGTGTAGTATCTCTTGCTGTATCTTATCTCTGCTATTAATTCTGGTTTCTTGCATAATTGCTTGCAGAAGACCATTACCTGAACTACGCATCTCTACTGCCCTACCTGCATTTGTTGCTGCCTCCATAGCAGTAGTCTCTGTAACTGTCGATCTTGGCTTGTCTTGTAAACCTTCCTGCCCGCTATACTATTCCGTGCCAACTCCAGAGATACACAATTTCTTTGTGGTACGATCTGTTGCCAACCATTTTGGAAGAGGAGTAACTGCAATCAAATTGTCTGCCCTTGTTGATAATCTCGTGCTATTACCACTGTCGTGATCAGGTTTGACATGTACTGATGTTGCTACCATCCGCTTCTAATACTGCTGCGTGCCACCTCGTGTCAACCTGCTGACTTCCCTTGGATGTATGACTGGCCTGCACTACTGCATCGTTTGAGTGGTTCTCTGCTCTCCATTCAGTGCTGATCCTCACACCTACGACTATGTTCCAACCTCCTGCATAACCTGGTGATCCTTCGGTATTTCAGACCCCTTCTCAGCTGAGTTGCAGCCCACCCGTTGCCTTGGTGTAGCTGCCCTTTCCCCTTCTTCTAGGTCCTCCTTGGCTTGACATGCAGTTGCGCTAACTTGGTTGCCATGTGATCGACGTATTTCCAACTGCGGTTTACAGGTTGTCTGATAATGCCCCAACTGCTTACATTCACTGCACATCTTCAATGGAGATTCGAACACCAATTGCAAGTCCACCTCTCGCCCATCCGGAAGCCTTATAGGGACACAACTTGGCAGAGGCTCAGTTATATCCATCCCCACCATCACTCGTGCAAAGCATATTCTTTCCGTCATTTGCGTGACACGGTCAGTATACATGGGATTTCCTGTTGGTCCAGGAAGCACCATATCGAACCTTGTTTTGATATTGGCCAAGGATTTAAAGTTAAGTTTGTTGGTGATCTAACAATGTTACTCAAGTGTGCAGGAAAAGTCCTAGCGAAGGGCTGCTAGGCACCTGGCAAAGGGCTGGCAGGAAACAAAGTCCTAGCGAAGGGCTGCTAGGCACCTGGCGAAGGGCTGCCAGGAAACAAAGGCCTAGCGAAGGGCTGCTAGATACCTGGCGAAGGGCTGCCAGGAAACAAAGTCCTAGCGAAGGGCTGCTAGGCACCTGGCGAAGGGTTGCCAGGATACAAAGCCCTAGCGAAGGACTGCTAGGCACCGGGCGAAGGACAACTTAGTATCCAAGACCTGGCAAAGGACCGTCAGGCAAAAGTCTAACCAAAGGAGCGGTTGGCATCAGGTACATTCTCCCGAGAGGAGTAGGTGAGGGCGCGTTCACCGTTGAGGGAACAGTAGGCGTCGGTTCGACCTAGGGTTCCATTTTGGAGACCCAAAGTCAGAACCAAGACAGCTAAGGCTGTATAAACTAACCACTTAATGTTTGTGTTTTGGACTAACCCTGGATGCAGGACCGAGGGAACGAGTGTCTGCAGCTCAGAGAGCCTCAAAGGAGTGAGGCAGCATCTGACCAGGGCGCCCGGAGTGTCCCGGGCGCTCCCAAGGTGAACACAAAACACACAAATCAGAAGCAAGCTTCGACAGTGCATCCTGCGGGCGCCCCCATGCTCCCGGGCGCCCCCGTGCTCCCGGGCGCCCCCAGCGTCCCGGGCGCCCCCAATAACAAAGCATTGAAGCAGCCCCAGCGAAGCCTAAAGGATAAGTGTTTGACCCGGTCAACCCGGGCGCCCCGAGCGCTCCGGGCACCTCGGTCAACATCTATCCCGAGAAGGAAGGGATCAGACGGTGACCGAGATCCAACCGGATCAAACGCCACGTGGGGGGCGCCCCCGACGTCCCGGGCGCCCCCAGGCCCTATATAAAGGACCCTCGACCAAGGCTTCAGAACACAACTCCCGATCAACTCTTCTACGCTCTTCTGCACTCGCGCTTCACCTCGGAATCCTTCCAACTCGAGCCGACGACGTCCCGCTGCTCCAAAAAAGTCGATCTACCCCCGACGTCGGTAAAAGAGCTATTTAAAGTTTACTGTACTTAATTCTGTAATAATTATTTGTAAACTATTTTGCGCACTATATAGAATTGCCCAAAGTAAACGGTCAACGACCGTGAGCCTTGGAGTAGGAGTTGACACAGGTTCCGAACCAAGTAAAATCGACTGTGTCTCTATGTTGTGATTTTTAATTTTCGCTGCGTACTTGCTCTAAGTTTTCCGAAAAACGATTTCCGATATTCCCCCCCCCCCTCTATCGGTTTTCTAGATCCAACAAGTGGTTTCAGAGCGGGGAAGCTCAAATTTGGTACAACCACCAATTTGAGAGTTTTTCGGATTTACGAAATTTTTTTTCATTTTATTTATTTTCTTTTTTAATTAACATCACTCGATCTTTTACGCCTTTTTCAATTTTGAATTCTCATTTTTTCACCATAAGTTAGAATTGTTAAAATAATCAAATTTTGGAAATTTGTCATAAACTTTTTTTTATTATTTTAATATTTTTCTCGAAATTCGTGCTACTTTAATTCGACCAAAATTTTTTTCAAACATTAAATTCTTATTTTGTCATTATTAATCAGAATTGACAAAATCAACATTTTCAAAAATTTGTGATAAATTATTTTTATTATTTTATTATTATTTTGCCTCGAAAGTCGTGCAAAATTTTTTTAGGGCTAATTTTTTTTGGCTTCTCCCGCACTACTAATCCAAGACCAAGTCTTGGTACAATTTTTTGTTATTTTGTTTGTGTGCAAGGTTTATATTAAATGTCCAACCAAGAGTGGAACAGTGCACGGCCACCACTATTCTCCGGCGAGAACTTCACGTTTTGGAGATGTCAAATGGAGTCCCTTTTGAAGGCCCACATGGACTTATGGCAGATCATCCAAACGGGATTCTCGTTTCTCGTAGAAGAGGAGTCATCAATCGAGTGGGACAAACTGGATTAACACACCCTCAATCAAATTGAGACCGATGCAAGGGCAACTGCAATCCTACAATGTGGCCTAACCAAGGAGCAACTCAAGCTAGTAGGTCCATGCAGATGTGCTAGAGAAATCTGGGAAAAATTGATTAATCTTCATCAAGAGATCTCAAATGAAGAAGAAGATCAGGTATGTTATCTTGCCCTTTCGGTCCAAGCACAAACAGCCGAGTCAGAGTCTGAACCAGAGTCCAAAGTCGAAGCAGAATCAGACGACGAATTGACTGAGACGGTAACTAATTTTGAATTCTTTTCAAAATTTGAATTAAATAATCAAACAGATACTATAATGGTCGAGGAAGGTGTAAATTCTTTTGCAGGGAAAAATCTTAAAGAACCACCAAAGAAGGAGCTTCAACTAGTACCCGAGTCCGACTCAGATACAGAATCAGAAGATGATCCTAGATTCAAGGCGGCATGAATCAAGGGGGAGATTCCCAATAAGGAACCAAAAGGTAAAAGTGTAAAATCAGATTTTAAAAATCATGTAATTTGTTACACATGCAGGGAGAGAGGGCACTACCAAATGGAGTGTCCTACTCGTAAGATTCAAATGACACCACCGATTGCGACAAAGGAACCAGTTCCAAAAGCACGAAGGGACAAAAGTCGCATCCAATGCTTCAAGTGCCAGGAGTTCGGGCATTACCAACGTGAATGCACAGATAAAAGAGCTACCAAGAATGCCGGACAAACGATCGACAAAGATAAATTTACAATATTTGAAAATCCATTATTTACCTTGAATAATGTGATTGATTCATGTAACTTAATTAAAGCAAACTTCAGAAAATTGAAACAAGAAAATGAAACCCTAAAACATAAGGTCAATAAGTTAGAAAATTTAATTCATAATCTTGCTGATTTTGAAAATCCGGAGTATTACTCCAATTGTGACCTTACATAGACAATTGTTTGTTTTAATTATGTGTTTCTTTTTATTTTTCTGCTTAGAATTAGGATTGGTTAGTGTAAGGACTAAATCAATTAATTGAAATTTGAACAACATAGTATTGGGTGGAGGTGAGATGATAGTACGTTAGGGAAGCCATCCTGGCGGAACTAGCCGAAGCTACCGATCCAAGGCCCAAACTAGTTAGCCCAGAATTTACCAAAAAGTAATTTTAAAGATGAAATTTCACTAAAAGGCTTTGTCTAGGAAAGGGTTGATGATCCAATAAGGCTACGGCCAAAGAAGGCCTTGTGCCTCGCCAATACCTGGAAGCCAATTTTTGAAATTCAAATTCAATTTACTCTTTGTTAAATTCGAATCTAACATAAATTTTCAGTTAATTTTATATCCAAATATCTCTTTTCAAAATAAACTAAAATTGGGTTTAAAAATTAATTTAACTTTTCAAAATTAATCTTTCTATTAAAATATGCATCTCACAAAACAGTTAAGGATATCCTGTTTTGTCACTTAGAAATGGGTGAGATGCTTAGGACCTAAAAGTTGAGTCCAACCCAACCAACTAATTCAGATTAATCAAAATCAAATCTTAATTAAATCAAAATCAAATCAATTAAATTCAATTAAATCTTAATTAAATCAATTAAATTCAATTAAATCTTAATTAAATCAATTAAATTCAATTAAATCTTAATTAAATCAATTAAATTCATTTAAATCTTAATTAAATCAACTAAATTCAATTAAATCAATTAAATTCTATTAAATCTTACTTAAACAATTAAATTCAATTAAATCTTAATTAAATCAATTAAATTCAATTAAATCTTAATTAAATCAATTAAATTCAATTAAATCTTAATTAAATCAATTAAATTCTATTAAATTTTAATTAAATCAATTTAATCAAATTCAAAATAATTCAATTAATTATTCTTAAATTCAACTGAATTAATTATTCTCAAAATTCAATTTAATTATTGTCAATCATTTACTTTCAAAATTAAAATATTTGTCTCACACAACCCATAAGGTTAACATGCTTGACCACGTAGAACTGGGTGAGACGTCTAGGACCTAAAAGTATAATTCACTATCCTTTAAATAAAAAAAAATGTTTTCAAAAGTTATTCAAAATTATCTCTATTTTTTTCAGTTTACAGTACCCTACTCTTTCAATTCTAACATTTTTTGAAATTTCATGTTTAATATCTCAATAGACTCATTTTAAATATAATCTAGGGCTTGTTTTATTTTAGTCATTGATTGGTCAAACTTGGTCAAAATAGTCAATCCTAGTCAACACAGTCAAACCTGCTCAACACTGAAACCCCTTAAGAAACTTATATAAAAGTCAGACTGTGTCGGATATAGGGGGAGTTTCTTTTAATACTTTTCAAAAAATTTAAATGTTTTTTTAAAAAACCTTATGTTCTAAATCTTATTATCATCTCGATAAGGTTTTCAAAAATTGATTCAAAAACCTTCGTATACTACTTTCTGTTTGGAAAATTATCATACTCAGAAGGTTATTCAAAATTATTCTTTTAATTTTAATAAATCCTAAAGACACAGAGGAAGATCCACTTCATGATCTACAAGGACTCCTAGGATGTGTCAAATTTAGGGGGAGAAAATTATTCTTAAAATTTTAATAAACCCTAAAGACACAGAGGAAGATCCACTTCATGATCTACAAGGACTCCTAGGATGTGTCAAATTGAGTTAAAAGAAAAATTTCTGAAATGTTTTTGGTAATTATTTGTTTTGAAATTGTTAGATAAATTCCTTTGATCTGAACTGAACCCTAAGAACTCAGAGGAAGAATACTTGTAGTCAACAAGCTTCCAAGGACTGTATCAAGTTTAGGGGGAGGTCAAATTAAAAGAGTTATTAAACATTTCTAAATAATATGTTTTCATACACTCTATTTTTAAAATTGTGTCGAAAACATTTGTCTTACAAAATAATATTATTTTAAAATGTTTTTGTGGCTTATAAAATTATTTTTGAAATACCTTTTGAAATAATATTTACTTGGGTTGAAAAATTTCCAGGACACTTAGGAAAATGTCCTTGTAGTTAATAAGGTTTCCTAGGATTGTGTCAGACTGGAAAAGAAATCAAGTCAAGTATTTAAAATAAAATTAATTTTTTTTAATGCATAATCTTCAAAAGTACTTCTATTTTTCAAAGTATAATGTTTTGAAAAGTACTAATACTTGTAAAGGCAATAGTGTTCTAAGTGCATGAAGTTTCTAAATGATTTGCCTACAAATATAAAATATTTTTTGTGGAGTTTTGTTGGTGCAGTTTAAAGTTTTTTTTGCTATACTTTCAAGAATTATGCTAAGTATTTTTATGTTTTCAAAACTCATAGGCTCTGATACATAAATTTAAAAAAAAAAACTTCATTTAAAATATATTTTTTTATTGATATATGGCCACGGGGGAGAGTAGAAATTAAATTCTTCCTTAAACGTTTTTTTTAGAAAGGTTATCTTAGAAATGGTTTAAAACTTAGAAGAAGAATTTCACATTAAGGGGGAGAGAAAGGAAAGAGAGAAATTGTTTTAATCTTTATCTCTTTTTCAAAAAGTGCTTCAATAATTTGTAAGTATTTCAAATTCTTTTGTGCATGTTTTTTTGCCTAAGTAAAATTCATTTTGCAAAGCCTTGTAAGTAAAAGTTATTTAACAAAAGTTAGGTTTGCAAAACTTTTTCAAAATTTTACCTTGTTCGCCCATGTATGTTTTTGATATATGTCAAAGGGGGAGGAAAGGTCAAAGTTAAGTATATTAACAAAATACTTCAAGGTAGCAGGGTAAATAAAATTTTTCAAAACTACAATGGTTTTTAGGCCAAAACTACATTGGTTGTTTAACTTTACACTGCTCAGATTGATTGGTTTTAACTGTCGTGCATAACTGTTATATGTTTTCACTTAACTTTGAATTGTGTTGTCATAAATCAAAAAGGGGGAGATTGTTGGTGCAGGAAGCACCATATCGAACCTTGTTTTGATATTGGCAAAGGATTCAAAGTTAAGTTTATTTGGTGATCTAACAATGTTACTCAAGTGTGCAGGAAAAGTCCTAGCGAAGGGTTGCTAGGCACCTGGCGAAGGGCTGCCAGGAAACAAAGTCCTAGCGAAGGGCTTCTAGGCACCTGGTGAAGGGCTGCCAGGAAACAAAGTCCTAGCGAAGGGCTGCTAGGCACCTGGCGAAGGGCTGCCAGGAAACAAAGTCCTAGCGAAGGGCTGCTAGGCACCTGGCGAAGGGCTGCCAGGATACAAAGCCCTAGCGAAGGACTGCTAGGCACCGGGCGAAGGATAGCTTAGTATCCAAGACCTGGCAAAGGACCGTCAGGCAAAAGTCCAACCAAAGGAGCGGTTGGCATCAGGTACATTCTCCCGAGAGGAGTAGGTGAGGGCGCATTCCCCGTCGAGGGAACAGTAGGCGTCGGTTCGACCTAGGGTTCTATTTTGGAGACCCGCCATAGAAGCCATAGAAGCCACCTTGCTTAACCCGGAGACGATCCAGCAATCAACCGGTAGGCCGAATATCTGCATCCACAAGGGCACCTGGCTCTGTGATTCTAGCTAGAAGATGAAGCAATACGGCATCATCTTGAGAAACAACGGGCACCCATATGCTACATATGGCCCATTTTTCATTACACGGTCAGCATCCTCCTTTGTTTCAAATTTGAAGACTAACCATAATGTATGATGATTAAACATCTTGTGGGGTGCCTACCATCTTCGTGTAAGGTTCTTCAGCGCCTGCCACCCAGGGAATCTTCCTATGTATCTACTGATGGATCGTCTAGGCGTGCAGAGGGGGGGGGGGTGAATGGCACGCTTTCGATTTGATCTCTACAAAGTTGTTAGTGCAGCGGAAATAATATGCAAATGAAAAGATTAACAATGCTAACAAACAATTGTTTACTTGGTATCCACCCAGATGGGTGACTAATCCAAGGATCCACACCGCGAGCACCACTTTCACTATGAAAACCTCCTTCAGGTGGGGAAACCTTTACAGTGGTGATCTTCCTCTTTACAGAATGAAGTAGAATGTGAGAGGAAGTAGAAAACACTCTTCAAACGAGCACCACTTCGACACTGTACGGAACCGTACCGCTCACGTGCAAAAAGGTGCTCCTTTTTTAGGCGAACAGGACAAACTCGTAGTCTGTCCAGCCCCGCACCAGTCGACTGCCCCAAGGGCAGTCGACTGGTCTAGCATTAATTGCTAGCCAAGGGCTAGTTTTCGGGGTATACCAGTCGACTGGTCCGAGGTCGAAAACTCTCTATGAGTTTTGGCAGTCGACTGCCCTGCCTCTCAGCATAGTCCAAAGCTTAGTTCCAGCCACCCCGGACCTTCTCCTTCACGTATGCCTTCAGGTCTGCTCCCTTCGCTTGCCTCTTGAAGTCCTCTTCCTCTGGCAATCGTCCCTTGGATGTGCACGCAAGCCTTCCCTTGGCTTGCCTCCATGCCACCCTTCACGTGTACCCTTGAAGTCTACTTCTCGACTTGCCCTTGGAGCTCTCCTCCCTTGGCTCTCGTCCCTCGGTTATGTCAACCATGTGTGATTCTCCAAGTCCTGCAAACTCAATCACACACATCAAATACAACATAACACTCTAACCTTAAACATATTCACACACACATCAAAACCATGATCTTCTAATCATTTAAGGGTCGATTGCCTCAACAATCTCCCTCTTTTTGATGCGTGGCAATAAGTTTAGAGATAAGTAACAGCTAACAACAGCAATAATAATAGATAACAATTGAAAAAGCATAAGACATAGTAACCCTAAGAGGTAACCTCCCCCTTAATCCATGTCTTCTCCCCATTTTTAATTCTAATTATAATCCAAGTTAAGTTTCCACCTAACACTAAACATCATTAAAAATGTAAAACATATTAAAACCTAAGAGGTAACCTCCCCCTTAATCCATGTCTTCTCCCCATTTTTAATCATTCAAGGTCTAGGTGAGAAAGAAAACCTTAAACCAACCAATCCAAGTTAAAATTCTAACTTAAACCTCCTATTCTCCCCCTTTGACACCATCAAAATGATTGCCCAAGCAACCCAACCCTATGGTATCAAATGAAAGAAATTTGGATTTCTGAAAGAAAGTTTCAGAATCTGAAACCAAACGTGCCAGTCGACTTCCCATTGGGCAGTCGACTGATACGCTATCAGTCTGAATTTTCAGCTTTTCTGCCGAATTTCAGAAACTTCCAGAAAATTCCAAAAATTATAAAATTTTGCATACATGTTTGAAATGATATACTCTATCAAGGAAAAATATTAGTCCATATAAAAATTCAAACATGCATGACTTTTGATTAAAAATCCAAAATCTTTGAAAACCACTACATTTTGTACCAAACTTACAATCCAATTTTGCAATTATAAAACTTTCAAAAGCATGACAATGTATTTAAACAATAAAATGGTTTTCAAAGGTTTAAAATGTCCAACTATGATCTTTGGGCAAAGTGTCCATTGATTAAACACTTATCTTCCCCATAGTTGGTCTAATTTTCATATTTTGATACTTTTAATGGTTCAACAATGTGCCACAAGCACAAGTGAGCCAAATGTATCACCCTAATGAATCAAGCACCCTTTTTCAAAACTAATATTTCCAAGTTCATCTTATACTTCGACGAAACACATTCCAAGGCCTCTTCTTAAGAATGTAAACTCCGATTCAGGAAAAGGCTTGGTAAAGATGTCGGCTAGGTTTGACTTTGACTCAACATAGTGTAATTCTATGTCTCCCCTTGCCACATGGTCTCTTATGAAGTAATGTTTCACTTCAATGTGTTTTGTCCTAGAGTGGTGAACCGGATTTTTGGACAAGTTGATTGTGCTTACATTATCATATAAAACTTTAACCATGGAGTAATGTAACTCATAATCCTCTATGGTGTGCATGATCCAAAAGGAGTTGGGAAACACACCCACCCATTGCCACATATTCCGCCTCCGTTGTTGATAGGGCAACGCATGGTTGTTTCCTACTACTCCAACTAACTAAAGAAGACCCAAGGAATTGACACCCTCCACTAGTGCTCTTCCTATCTAGCTTACAACCCGCATAGTCCAAGTCGGTGTATCCAATTAAATCAACACTAGGGGTTCTAGGATACCAAAGTCCGACATTGAGGGTACCTTTGACATGCCTTAAGATCCTCTTAACTACAACCAAATGGGACTCTTTTGCATAAGATTGGTACCTTGCACACATACCTACCGCAAAGAGTATATCGGGTCTACTGGCGGTTAGGTAAAGTAAGCTACCAATCATGCTCCTAGATTGTTTAGAGTCTACCATTTTCCCTTCAAGGTCACTATCCATTTTCACATTGGTTCCTATGGGTGTAGATGCTACCTTAGCATTTTCTAAACCAAATTTCTTTAACATCTCCTTAGCATATTTTGTTTGAAAAACATGTGTGCCTTCATTAGTTTGCTTAACTTGAAGGCCTAAAAAGAAGGTTAACTTTGCTACAAGAATCATCTCAAATTCATCTTCCATACATTTGATGAATTCTTGTAAAAAGTCATTATTTGTAGACCCAAAAATTATAACGTCTTCATAGACTTGGGCAACAAATATATCTTTGTCCTTAGATTTTAGGAACAAAGTAGGGTCAATTGTTCCTCTCCTAAACCCCTTAGACACTAGAAATGAGGAAAGTCTTTCATACCAAGCCCGGGAAACTTGTTTCAATCCATATAAAGCTTTTCTTAATTTATAAACGTGTCTTGGATAATTAGGGTCCTCAAACCCCGGGGGTTGTTCTACATAAACCTCTTCCTTAATGATCCCATTAACGAATGCCGACTTCACATCCATTTGGTGAAGTGTGAAACCCATGTGAGCGGCGTAGGCTAGTAGAATTCTAATAGATTCTAACCTAGCTATAGGGGCATAAGTCTCATTATAATCTAATCCCTCAACTTGGTTAAACCCCCTAGCTACCAATCTAGCCTTGTTCCTAGTGATTTTACCTTGGTCATCTAGTTTGTTCCTAAAGACCCATCTTGTGGTTACAATGGTGCAATCATTGGGCCTAGGAACCAACTCCCAAACTTCACTCCTCTCAAATTTATTTAGCTCATCTTGCATGGCTAAAACCCAATCAACATCTCCCAACGCTTCATCAATAGACTTGGGTTCTAATTGTGAGATTAGAGCTATTTGACTAGTTTGATCCCTAAAATATGACCTAGTCCTTACTCCTTGAGTTACATCACCCACTATTTGGTCAATAGGGTGATCGTGGTGATGTCTCAAGGGCCTAGAGGTTATGGGTTCATTAACTCCTTCCTCTTCCTCTAGGGTACTTCTTGCTCCCCCTTGATCATTGCCCTCCAAGTGTAGGTCTTGGATTCTTTGGGCAAGGGGTTGGACTTCTTCCATATCCTTATCAATTGAGGCTTTTCTAGGGTAGGTACTTGTTATTTCATCAAACATAACATTCGAGGACTCCTCAATCACATTTGTCCTCTAGTTGTAAACTCGATAACCTCTACTAGTTAATGAGTACCCTACTAGAATTCCTTCGTCGACTTTTGACTCAAACATCCTTAGGTCATCTTTGGTATTTAAGATGTAAACTTTACATCCAAAGACCCTAAAGTAATGGACTTGTGGTACTCTCCCATTCCATAATTCAAAAGGTGTTTTCCCTAGAAACCTATGTACCAACACCCGATTTTCAATATAACAAGCGGTGTTAACCGCTTCGGCCCAAAAGTAGCTAGGAAGGGAATATGTATTAAGCATAGTCCTAGCAGCTTCTTCTAGGGCTCGGTTTCTCCTCTCAACTACCCCATTTTGTTGAGGAGTCCTTGGGCATGAAAATTCATGCTTGTATCCATTTTCAACACAAAATTATGTGAAACATACATTTTGGAACTCCCAACCGTGGTCACTCCTAATTCGATTTATTTTGATATATTTTTTGTTTTCTACCCTTTTACTAAATCCTATAAAAATCTCTAGGGTATCATCCTTATGTTTCAAAAAGTAAACCAATGTAAATCTAGAAAAATCATCTACTATGACTAGACTATATTTACTCCCTACAAGTGAAGGAGTACTATGGCAATCAAATAAATCGATATGTAAAAGCTCTAATGGTAAGGAGGTAGTGGTTAGGGTTTTACCTTTGTGTGATGATTTTGATTGCTTACCCTCTTGGAATGCATCACACAATTTGGTCTTCTCATACTTGATCATTGGTAGCCCCTTCACCAACTCTTCCTTGGTCACTCTTGCAATGCTTCTCATGTTGACATGTCCAAGTCTTCGGTGCCACAAACACCCTTCTTCTTCTTTAGACATGAAACACTTAGCAACATTGTTAGTAGCATAAGCAAGATCAAGATAATATAAATTTGCCTCTCTAAAACCTTCTAATATGACATTATTTGATTCATTATGTTTAATTAAGCACTTCTTAGCATGAAATTTGACCCTAAAACCCGCATCACATAATTGACTCACGCTAAGTAAATTGAACTTTATATCTTTAATTAAGAGTACCTTATGTATGGAAATCATGGGAGATACCTCAATGGTGCCTCTACCAATGATTTTCAATTTCCCACTATTTCCCAAGGAGACCGTCCCTTCCCTTAAGTAGCTAATAGTAGTGAACTTGCTCACATCCCCGGTCATGTGTCTTGAGCATCCACTATCTACTATCCACATAGTTGAGGCCTCCTTCACCTTTACCTATACAACATGAAAAACATACTCTTTTGGTACCCAAATCTTCGATCCATAAGCATCATGTAAAAATCATTTAGGTGCTCATGCCTTCTTTGTGTTTCCCTTGGCCCCTAATCTCCTAGATGTACCAATCCTACCCGTGAGTGATACAAAGGCCACTGCCTTTGTCTTCGGTCTATATCCCAAACTGGCCTTGTTATAGACGGCCCTTTGACTGTTGATGATCATATCTAGGTTACTAGATCCTACTTGGAATTTCCTAAGGACCTTTGTGAGGTCATCTACCTTTTTCCTTAGTTCCCTATTTTCAGTTTCAAGATGTGAAGCATGTGAAGTAATAGAACTAGCATGCAATTCTTCAAGTTTGGTAGATTCTACTCTAAGCATGGCAATTTCTTCTATTAGATCCTTAATCTTACTTCTAGCCTTAGCTAAATCCATGTTAGTGCTAGAAATGATCTTTACTAAAGTAGAGGGGGGTAAGTGGTATACCTCACTTACCAAAGCTTCTGACTCGGATGATGAAGAGGAGGTGCTCTCATCTTCACTACTTGAGCTTCTTTCATCATCTGATGAATCTGAGTGGTCTTGCGCCATAAGAGCAAAGTGGGAGACTTACTCTTCTTCTTCCTCTGAGGATGATGGATCATCCCATGTCACCTTTAGGTTGGTGGCACTCTTCTCCTTTCCCTTTGACTTCTTCTTGTCACCTTTCTGTTGGGACCGGGTGCATGTTCACAAGGATACGGGTTCGTAAATTTTAAAATATTTATGTGCAGCGGAAGAATTAGCATAAATAATTTCTTAAATTATTTTTTTAACCACGTATCTAGCATGCGACCTTATGATGTGTGGACATGATCATAAATTAAAATTTTGCGGAAAAGTAAACTAATTTACTTTGTACCTCGCGTAACTCGAAGAAAGGGACGAGATCCAACTGTAGCGTCCCTTGGAAGCTCCGCCTCTATTCGCGTCCACGCCGAGTTCTCTTAGGGATGACTTCGCAAAGTCACGAGTTTTGTGCCGACGAGAACTACTAGATTCTCTAAAGGCACAACTAGAAAATCAAGAGAGAAGAAAGGAAACTAACCACCAAGTAACGGAATCAAAATTCCGGGAAAGGAAAGAAGGAGTCGCGATCCGTTTCTTCTTCTTCGGCACCTTCTTAGGTGATGAAGCTCTCGGCCACCCTTGGGATGTGCGTCGGCCCTAGGGGAGGAGAGAGAGCCGGCCCTAGAGAGAGAGAGGGGGGGCCGGCCCTAGAGAGAGAGAGAGAGTTAGAGATAGAGAGCTACTAATCTCTTGATAACTCAATTGAGGAATTCAAGCCTAGCCTTGGTTCCATTATATAGTAGCCTCTCCCTTGTCATGTCTCCCCTTTAACGGAATTAACGGAATAAATTTTCAAAAGAAATTTATCTTATAAATTTTCTTATTAATTATTCTGTTATGCCAAGTTTTATTATAACTAATTTTATAATAAAACAAATACATCTCTCTTTTTAATTATGGAATAAATTTTCATAAAATTTATTATATAAATTTTCTCATCATGGAAAAATCAATTCATAATTGATTTTATAAAATAAACCATTTAATGTTTATTTTAATCTCCATAAAAAGGAATAAATTTATTATATAAATTTTTCTTTATCATGGAAAAATCAATTCATAATTGATTTTATAAAATAAAATAAACCAATCCATGGTTCATTTTAATTTCCATAAAAAGAATAAATTTATTATATAAATTTTTCTTATCATGGAAAAATCAATTCATAATTGATTTTATAAAATAAAAATAAAGCATTTAAAGTTTATTTTAATTTCCATGAAAACAAATTTATTTATCTATAATTTTTATAAAACAAATCGCCCTTAATTTATTTTATAATTTAAACCAATTAAATTGGTTTCTCTCCTTTAGGTGGCCGGCCAAACCAAAGAGGGTGGGCACCCTCTTTGGCTGGCCACTCCAAGCCCTTCCCTCGCGAATTAAACTCATTTAATTCGCCAAATAAGCCTTCAAAAGACTTAGCCATTTTAAGCTTCCGTTGCGCCTCTGATAAATTTAGATTCGACTTATTTCTCTTGATCGGAAAATCAAATTTTCAACTAGTTTTAAATCCCTCGGATTACTCGTAGTGCGTGTGACTAAATAGCCTTTCGATTTATATTGGTCGTCTATAATTCATCAATTATAGAACGATCATGAGTGGCACCTAGTAGTACATCATGATCCCCAATTAATCGAAAGATCAACGGTTGACCTCAGAAATTATTCTGAAACCCTTCAGCAGCTCTAATGTATCGTGCCTCATTCCCATCACCATCTTATACCCACTTGGTTCAGGACATGGTCTGTGTGTGTCAGTCCCCACTAGGCTGACTACGTCACACCTAGCCCAAGTAGTGTCTTTCTCATCCTTTGGATTTCTAATTACTCTCATGTATTTAAGAGACTCATACTCTAAACATGATATGCTCTGGCCAGAGGCTTTGAGTAACAATCCGACGATAGGCCTGGGTATACATCTCCTCGCAAGGAGTGGTGAATCCTTTGTAGGCTGTTCAAACATCTTCGGGCACTTCGGCTTATACCCAACCATCCTGGGCCCACACCTCCTTGGAGATGCTTGCTTAAGATGTTAAAGTATAAGTCTCCATGACCAAGATGACTTGAACACCGTAAGTCAAAGGAACATCGCACTTAAGCTGCGGTAAGAACTTCACTGACCTGTCTATGTATAGACTACCATGTGAAGTTTTACAGTCAGTCACTCCAATGAACTAGTTCCCTTAACTAACATCCATGTTTATCTTCGGACATCCCAATGTCACCAGCCAGTGAGAATCAGCTGATTAGAGAATAACCCATGCTAGTCTCAACAGAATTGATAGTGTCCGTTTTTATCAATTCATCGACTAGGGATATTTTCAATACTTCACAATTGCACATGTAGAGATAATCACTAGTTGTGATCCCATCACAATTTCTCTTATGCTGTGAATTGTATTGCGGACATTCAGTAGATGAGTTTAAGATTCCAATCAAATACACAAATATGTATACTCAAATAGTGAATTTTCATTTATTAAAATAAATGTTTACAATCATAAGGCGATTGCCTTAGGACACTTCTCTCATATCACTAACAAACTCCCACTTGGCCTAATATCAATCGCTACGGTATCCAATACCACAAGCTCTAACATGACTCTCAAACTTGTTCTGAGGCAAGGCCTTAGTCAAAGGATCCGCTAAATTCCTTTTAGTGGGAATTTTCTCAATTTGCATATCATTCCTACTTATAATCTCTCTGATCAGATGATAGCGGCGAAGCACGTGTTTGGATCGCTGATGAGACCTTGTTTCCTTTGCTTGTGCAATAGCTCCATTGTTGTCGCAGTAAACCGGCACTGCTTCATCAATGGTTGGAACCACACCATGTTCGGAGAGGAACTTCTTGATCCAGACTGCTTCCGTGCTAGAATCCGCTACGGTGTCTTGTTTGAAACTTTTCCAACTTATTGCACCTCCATTCAAAGTAAATACGTATCCAGACTAAGATTTGGAGTCATCCTTATCTGTCTAGAAACTGGCATCTGTATACCCACGTAATACCATATCTCCTTCTCCATATATTAGGAACACATCCTTAGTTCTTCTTAAGTACCTAAGGATTGTCTTGACAGCCGCCCAATGATCCATTCCTGTATCTGACTGGTATCTGCTTGTGACGCTCAGAGCATATGATACATCGGGCCTAGTACATAACATAGCATACTTGATAGATCCTATCGCGGATGCATAGGGAATCTTATTCATGCAAATCCTCTCGTCTTCTGTGCGCGGACACATAGACTTTGAAAGGTTGATCCCATGCCTGATGGGAAGGTAACCTTTCTTGGATTCCGACATGCTAAACCTTTTTAGCACTCGGTCTATATATGTAGACTGCGAAAGACCAAGCAACCGTTTTGATCTATCTCTATAGATTCTAATCCCAAGGATATAGGTTGCTTCTCCCAGGTCTTTCATGGAGAAAGTTTTAGACAACCAAATTTTAACTGTTTGTAAGTCTGATATATCGTTTCCTATAAGTAATATGTCATCGACATATAATACTAGGAATACGACTGCACTCCCACTAACCTTCTTATACACACAAGGTTCGTCAGGATTTTGTGAGAAATCAAACTCTTTGATTGTCTCATCAAAACGGATGTTCCAGCTCCTGGATGCTTGCTTCAGTCCATATATGGATCGTCGAAGCTTGCATACTTTGGTTTTATCAACCGATGTGAAACCTTTAGGTTGTATCATGTATGCATCCTCAAGCAGGTTTCCATTAAGGAAAGCTGTTTTCACATCCATTTGCCATATCTCATAATCATAATGAGCTGCTATGGCTAGGAGCATCCGAATGGATTTAAGCATAGCTACTGGCGAATAGGTTTCATCATAATCAATTCCTTGTTCTGACGTTATCCTTTTGCCACTAATCTAGCATTAAAGGTAACAACATTACCTTCCCTGTCGATTTTCTTCTTGAAAACCCACTTGCACCCTATGGGTTTAATCCCTTCAGGTGGGTTAACCAAGTCCCATACTTGATTTTCGTACATGGAATCCATTTCCGACTTCATGGCTTCAAGCCATTTGTCCCTTTCTGAATTTTTCAGAACATCTGCTTATGAGTAACACGTCGTTCGATTCACTTATGAGAAATCCGTATCTCTCTGGAATATTGCGTGTCCTATCAGACCTACGAAGAGGTGGTGTTGTTTTAGGTTCAACTGATAGCTCATCATTATGAGTTATTAGTTGTGGGTCTAGACTAGGTGTCTCTGTAATGTCTATTGGAGTTTCTTGAACTTCATCAAGTTCAATGCCACTCCCACTGTTTTCTTGTTAAAGAAATTCTTTTTCCAGAAATACAGCATGCCTTGAAACAAACACCTTTTGTTCCAAGGGATGATAGAATTGGTAACCCTTCGTTTCCTTAGGGTATCTAATAAATACACATTTATCAGACTTAGCATCCAATTTGTCTGATACAATCCGCTTCACTTAAGCTGGACAACCCCATATCTTAAGGTGAGTTAAGTGAGGTTTCTTACTATTCCATGTCTCATATGGAATAGTAGAGACTACCATGGTCGGGACTCTGTTCAGCAAATAAACAGTTGTCTTTAGTGCATAGCCCCAAAAAAATTTTGGAAGAGTTGCATGATTCATCATCGACCTAACCATGTCCATCAAGGTTCGGTTGCGCCTCTCAGATACACCATTATGCTGTGGTGTATACGGCGGAGTCCATTGGGATAATATTCCATTGTCCCTTAGATAATCTTGAAACTCCTGACTTAAGTATTCACCACCCCGATCGAATCCAAGTATCTTAATACTTTTGCCAAGCTGTTTCTCTACTTCATTTCCGAACTCTTTGAATTTCTCAAAGGCTTCAGATTTGTGTTTCATCAAGAACACATACCCGAATCGTGAGTGATCATCGATAAAGGTGATGAAGTAGCTATAGCCTCCATGTGCAAGAGTTGACATTGGTCCACATACATCAGTATGTATTAGACCAAGCAATTCTCCCACTGGATTACCTTTTCCGGAAAAGGGTAATTTGGTCATCTTGCCTTTTAAGCATGATTCACATGTATCAAATGAATCGGGTTCAAATGATTCCAAAATTCCACATCGGTGTAATTTGGTCATGCGTTTCTTACTTACATGGCCAAGACGGCAATGCCACGTGTAGGAGTCTATTCGATTATCTATTCTAGCACGTTTGTTGCTAACTTCGATATTGAAAACGTCACCGGATAAATCTAACGTGTAGATACCATTGCACAAAGTTCCATTCCCATAAAGAACGTCATTTAAAGTTTTGTAACAACAATTGTTACTAAAAGTTAAATGATAACCCTTTTCATTCAAACATGAAATAGATACAATGTTCTTTATTAACGAAGGAACAAAATAACAATTATCCAATTCTAAGACACGTCCTGTAAAAAGCTTTAGCAAATATGTTCCGATGGCAACAGCAGCAATCTTTGCTCCGTTTCTAACTCGCAAATTCGCTTCTCCCTTGACGAGTCTTCTTCTATTCCTTAGCCCCTGTATGTCATTACATATATGTGAGCTACACCCAGTATCAAGAACCCAGGTGTTTGAGGAAATAGAGTGACATTCAATAACGAAGATACTTGAAGAGGATGGGGCATCGGATGCCTTCTCTTTCAAGGACTCAAGATAAACCTTGCAGTTTCTTCGCCAGTGACCATCCTTGCCATAGTGATGGCAAGTGCCTTTTAGGGTATTTTCAGTCTTTTTGGCCTTTTTCTTCTTTCCCTTATTCTGTTCTTTGGCCTTCCTCTTAGAACCTTTCTTCGAGGAACCAACTAATAGTACCGTCTTTTGATCCTGCCTCACAGAAGGCTCTACAGTCTTCAGCAGGTTGAGCAACTCAGGAAACTGGTCTGGAGTTGCATTTTCAGGAGGACGGTTGGGAAGTTGATCTTCAAGGACATAAACAAGCTTCTCTGCCTTGAGGACTATCCTCAGGTTTCGAAGCCAGTCCATGAAGTTTGGCCCAGTCAGTTTATTGGTGTCCAAAATGGAACGCAAATTCAGAGTGTCACGCCCCGAGACCCAGGAGCCGCTGTGCCATTAGAAAATCGGACAGCACCTCCCCTGTCCGGCGGACAATTTACACATACACACAGATAATATAACACAACCACGTAGTTTAAAGGGCCTCAGGCCTCAGATATATGCATAAACAACAGTTATATGATTATAACTATCGAAAAACCAAATCCGAACTCACCTGAGCTGCCAGAGGGCAGGATCAAAACCAAAATCGAACGAAGTCCAACATAGGACTCAAAAGTACAATACCATCCAATAAAACGTGCATACATGGTTAAAACATCCCAACGGAAGCATAGGAATACTACAGGGTCCATAACAAAACAACGAAAAACCAAAAAGAGCTCCTCTGGAGCTGGGGACTGGCGGCTCGGGATCTCCTCGCAAACATCAACCTGAAATAAACATATATGGCAACGGGGTGAGTCCATAGCTCAGCGAATACCCAACAGATATGCATAGGAGGTTATACTAACAATAAGAGTTCAGCTACTACAGTCTCATAGCAACAGTAGGGAAAGACTAGTACTGAACATACCGAAGTAGATACATACCTGAATCCATCTAACCTGTATAGAGGGTAAGGAATACCAAAGGAAAACCAATAGACATATAAGCTCAGATAACAAGTCTCCAGAATATATGCAATGTCAAACAAGTGCAAAAATCAAGTGCAGCAAACAATGCACGATGCAAAGTATGCACATGGTGCAATGACATGTGTCACCCCCTAGTCCCAGTCAGGATCGTCCACAACATCCGCGTGGGTAGAGCTGTGACAACCTGTACCCAGTCAGGACATGGTCCACAACGTCCGTGTGGGTCAGCATGCAATAATGCAAGGATGGTGCATGCCCCAAACATATAAAGCACCCTGATGCAATGACATGTGTCACCCCTAGTCCCAGTCAGGATCATCCACAACATCCGCGTGGGTAGAGTTGTGACAACCTGTACCCAGTCAGGACATCGTCCACAACGTCCGCGTGGGTCAGCATGCAATAATGCAAAGATGGTGTATGTTAGATACACATACCTCCCTCCCAAGTCCCCAGTATACTAAGTCTCAGTCTGAAATCCTATAACAGGAAATACATGTAACCTACCAGGTATACTGACCGGAACACTACCAAACCCTTAAGATCAAATGCAGGAGATAATACCACGATCTCTAGCATACAAATGGATATGATAATACCTGAGACTGTATTGAACTAACAGCAGAATAACTCAGGGATGAACAACAAGTATCCAGAACTGGCATAATAAACAAGGATAAACAACAATATCCAGAACAAACATAATAACCAGGGATATCGTAGAATCTTACTGCTATCTATAACATTCTATGCATAACAAAATGACAATATCAAGATAGATAAGTCAAAGGGTACCCACCTCAAAGTAGATGCTCGTATCAGACTAGATCCCACGTCTAGAGTCTTGTATCCAAATCAAGATCCTGTGTCAATATGTATGATTTAACAAATTATAATATTCAACAAGTAACTAAAATAAATCTCAAAACCAAGTAGGATGAACCCCTAATTGCCTTGATCATTAAGAAATCCTCAGCCCCAGTTATCTTCAATTAATCTCGATTCCTTGATTAAATTTAATCCAACCCATCAGTAACCCTAATCTAATTCTTCCAAATGATTAGATTAGGTCTAGCTATAACATCATCCTTAAGTTCATCACTTCCAAGATTCATTAACTAGCTAATCCAGTTTTAT
>JAGFNQ010004204.1:41986-146858 GCA_024364735.1 Boesenbergia rotunda
GAGTCACTTCTTCTTTCTCCTCATTGACCTCGGATGATGATGTTGACGCTTTTCTTTGATCCGATTCCAATGGCACATCTTGCTCCTCTTCAACCCTTGAAGTGGAGGCTTCTTGAGCTTCATCTTCGGATGTTGAGAACCTCTCAATTTCCGAATCTTCACTTGATGAATCTCCCTCTTCGGATTTGTCTTGATTTTGTAGAGTGAAGGGATCTTCATGAAGCTATGCCAATTTGCTCCAAAGCTCTTTGGCATCTTGAAATTCTCCAATCTTGTCCAAAATAGTGCTTGGCAAAAGATTGACCAATAACTTGGTCACTTTGTAGTTGGCCTCGCATCTCTTGATTTGCTCCTCATTCCATTTGCTTTTCTTGAGGAGTTTTCCTTTTGAGCTTGTTGGAGCTTCAAAGCCCTCCATTAGAGCAAACCATTGCTCTATCTCCATCATGAAATAATTCTCAATTTTTGACTTCCAAAGATTGAAATTTTCTTTGTCGAATGGTGGAGGTGCCCTTGTGTCATAGCCAAACTCCATTTTTGAAATTGAAACCCCTTGATGATGACTTCTTGAAATTAGGGTTTCTTCCAACTTCTTCTTCTTCCTCTAGCTTTTGCCCTCTTGGCGATGAGTCCAAAGAAGAGCAACCTTGCTCTGATACCACTTGTTGGGACCGATTGGCGAGCTAGAGGGGGGGTGATTAGCTTCGATTCGCTTGTAGATGATTTGTCGCGGCGGAAGACTTCAAGCAATCGCTAACACTTGGATTTTACTTGGTATCCACCCCGGCCGGGTGACTAATCCAAGGATCCACTCTCCTCACACTCTCATGCACTATGAAAGTCTCCTTCTTGAGGTGGAGAAACCTCTTACAAGCTTGTTACAAAGATACAACAAGAACAAAGCAAATACAATAGAAATCTTACAAGATTTATAATGAATAAGCTCACACTTTGCTTTCCTTGCTATCTTCAAGCTTGTGATCGCCTCTAGACCTTTGGAAGTGCAGCAACACTAAGCCCCAAAGCGTCTCTTGAAATGGCGTGGAAGGAGGAAGAAGTGTTGCGGCAAAACCAACGCGAAAGACCTTATACCCGACCCCTAGGGTTTGGTAATCGATTACTCAATCGATTACCACGTAGGATTTAGCCGTTCAACGGCTAGTTTTCGAACCGTAATCGATTACCCAATCGATTACCAGTTCCCTGAATTGATTACCCAATCGATTCAGAGCTTCTCTGTTCTCTCGCGCAAACTACCGTAATCGATTACCCAATCGATTACCGGTACCATGAATCGATTGCCCAATTGATTCAGAACTCTTCTGCTCCCTCGCACAACCAGCTGTAATCGATCACCTGATCGATTGACCCAATCGATTACCCAATCGATTGAGTCCAACCTAACTTGTTTCCACAAGCCTAGGTTCCCCTACCAAGTGTCCGGTCAACCCCGTTGACCAACCTGGATTTCTACTGCCTAGCCCCCAGCTCGGACTTAGCCTGGTTCCCAACCAGATTCGCCTAACCCTCGAGTTAGGTCTAGTCTCTCGGTAGACTTCCACCTTGCCAGCCTGTAATCTCCCCGATCCAGCTGGACTTCACCTAGTCCCACTAGGTGTGCCTAGTCCCACTAGGTCTTTTCCTGTGCCAGCGTACGATCTCCCCGATCTACCTGGACTTCACCTAGTCCCACTAGGTGTGCCTAGTCCCACTAGGTCTTTTCCCATGCCAGCGTACGATCTCCCCGATCTACCTGGACTTCACCTAGTCCCACTAGGTGTGCCTAGTCCCACTAGGTCTTTCCCAGTCAAGCCTCCAGTCAACCTTGACCCACTTGACTCACACATCACGACCACTCAAACATCATTATCAAACATCGAAACATACGACCATTCCATAAGCTTTCCAAGCTTACCAGACCTAAGCTCACCCGAGCTTAGTCAAACTAGGTCAACCCTGACCTATTGCACCAACAATCTCCCACAGACCTAAGCTCACCCGAGCTTAGTCAAACTAGGTCAACTCTGAGCTAAACAAGATTGCAGCAAAAAGTACGTCCTTGAATTCAATTTAAAATAAAAATGATTAGATTCTTTTTTCAAAAAATTTGTCATGACCTAAAATTAACCCGTTAATTTTATATATATATATATATATATATATTTTAAAATTATATATATATTTTTTTCAATTATTTAGATTATATTTTTATTTAATATATTTTATTTAAAAAATATTAAAAATAATAATTAAAATTATAAAAAAAGAAATCAACCGACTTACCATTTTCCTGCTCGGTGAATTCCTGGGGGAGCCAAGATCGGCGGTCGGGGGTCTCAAAGGTAAGATCGGTGGTCGGGGTCTCAAAGGCAAGATTATCGGTCGATGAGTATGAGAGGAGCGGCAGGGAGCGGCCGGACTGTTTTATCATGAGAAACATAGTACAACATGTCCATGATGCTATCGAACCTATAATGACTGTTTTATCATGAGAAATATAGGAAATAATAAGATTACATATGATCCCAGCAACCAAAATGTAACCGAAACAGATAGAACAACATAATTTTCTGCCACTTCTCTGTGCCTCACAAGGTAAATTTTCTGAAAGCAAAAAAAAAGAAAAATAATTAATAATACCTTAAAATTTATAAAAAATATTAATTAAGCATACCTTACCTTGAATAGTATGATCCAGTTGATCAATTTTTGCTATCAGTACGTCCTGGAATTCAATTTAAAATAAAAATGATTAGATTCTTCTTTCAAAAAAATTTGTCATGTCACGCCCCGAGACCCAGGAGCCGCTGATCCAATAGAAAATCGGGCAGCACCTCCCCTGTCCGGCGGACAATTTACACATACACACAGATAATATAACACAACCACGCAGTTTAAAGGGCCTCAGGCCTCAGATATATGCAAAAACAACAGTTATATGATTATAACTATCGAAAAACCAAATCCGAACTCACCTGAGCTGCCAGGGGGCAGGATCAAAACCAAAATCGAACGAAGTCCAACATAGGACTCAAAAGTATAATACCATCCAATAAAACGTGCATACATGGTTAAAACATCACAACGGAAGCATAGGAATACTACAGGGTCCATATCAAAACAACGAAAAACCAACAAGAGCTCCTCTGGAGCTGGGGACTGGCGGCTCGGGATCTCCTCGCAGACATCAACCTGAAATAGACATATATGGCAACGGGGTGAGTCCATAGCTCAGCGAATACCCAACAGATATGCATAGAAGGTTATACCAACACTAAGAGTTCAGCTAGTACAGACTCATATCAACAGTAGGGAAAGACTAGTACTGAACCTACTGAGGTAGATACATACCTGAATCCATCTAACCTGGAAAGAGGGTAATAAATACCAAATGGAACAACAATAGACATATAAGCAGGATAACAAGTCTCCAGTATATGCAATGTCAAACAAGTGCAAGAATCAAGTGCAGCAAACAATGCACGATGCAAAGTATGCACATGGTGCAATGACATGTGTCACCCCTAGTCCCAGTCAGGATATCGTCCACGACGTCCGCGTGGGTAGAGCTGTGACAACCTGTACCCAGTCAGGACATGGTCCACAACGTCCGCGTGGGTCGGCATGCAATAATGCAAGGATGGTGCATGCCCCAAACATATAAAGCACCCTGATGCAATGACATGTGTCACCCCTAGTCCCAGTCAGGATCGTCCACAACGTCCGCGTGGGTATAGCTGTGACAACCTGTACCCAGTCAGGACATCGTCCACAACGTTCGCGTGGGTCAGCATGCAATAATGCAGAGATGGTGTATGCTAGATACACATACCTCCCTCCCAAGTCCCCAGTTTACTAAGTCTCAGTCTGAAATCCTATAACAGGAAATACAGGTAACCTACAAGGTATACTGACTGGAACACTACCAATCCCTCAAGATCAAATGCAGGAGACAATACCACGATCTCTAGCATACAAATGGATATGACAATACCTGAGACTGTATTGAACTAACAGCAGAATAACTCAGGGATGAACAATGAGTATCCAGAACTGGCATAATAAACAGGGATAAACAACAATATCCAGAACAGACATAATAACCAGGGATATCGTAGAATCTTACTGCTATCTATAACATTCTATGCATAACAAAATGACAATATCAAGATAGATAAGTCAAAGGGTACCCGCCTCCAAAAGAAGAAGTCTGTATCAACGAGACAGAACCACCCGTCAATATAATCTGCGACAGTAATGCAAATCAAGTCCCTGTATCAGGGATAGAGTTAATTAGCTATTACAAAAGTAGTAACTTTCTATTTAATTCCCGTTAATTAAATAGAAAACTCCTAATTACCCTAGGTAATTAAAATTAGATTTACTTTAAAGGTAAACTCGACTTCAAGTTCTTTAAGCTTTGGTTGTTAGGTTTAAGTTTCACATTAAACTTAACCTCCCCCAACTCTAACCTCTAAAGTAAATCCAATTAATTAATCATTCAATAACATGTCATTTACACCGATCTTGTTGTCCAATTGACCCCTAGTCACACCGAAAGCTCCCGGAGCAAGCATCTACATCTAAGGCTAGCAGTTTCGGTTCTGATCAGAAAGAGCAGCAAGAATTTCAGGTTACCTTTCAAGTGGAGCTCACGGCAGATTCCCCAA
Source organism: Boesenbergia rotunda (assembly GCA_024364735.1). Taxonomy (NCBI): domain Eukaryota; kingdom Viridiplantae; phylum Streptophyta; class Magnoliopsida; order Zingiberales; family Zingiberaceae; genus Boesenbergia; species Boesenbergia rotunda. Next base: position 46,657 of record JAGFNQ010004204.1, read on the forward strand.
AGCTCACAATAGCCAATACCAGTCAATCCCAAGAGGAGAGAGCTGCTACAAAAGGCAAATCAAGCCCCCAATCATATGGTCATCTAAGTTGATACAAACAAATCATTAAGAACTACCTTTACAAAGGAATCCTACGACCTCACAGAGCTTGCCTCACTGATTCAATTCCCTTAGCTGCTTGGCACAGAACAGGGCAATTCACCAAGCTGCTCACGGCAGTATCCAAGACCGCAGCCCAATTTCAATGAGTAGTTTGCTACTACATCTCACACAAGCCCTAATTTATCAATCCATCATAAGGAATAGGGAAAGACTACTCAAATCATAACCTTACCTGAGCAAGAATTCTCACGCGCGAGTCGAGACCAGTGCGGTCGGAAACACCCATTGGATATCGAACAACAAACCCAGGGCACAGAGGGGAAGAGAGACTCGCAGGCGTTCTGTTGGCGAGGAACACAATGCCAACTCGAATCTATGCCCTACCTCACCTGGCGACTGAAACAGAATCCAAGAAGGTGAGCAATCGAAGTGGCTGGCTCACACTGCTCCGATTGCATAAGGGAGTGGCTCGCGTGCGACGGGGTGAGGAGCGTCGACGGAACACAGAGGGACGGCGACGGCTGGCTGCGGCTAGGGCACGCGGAGGGGGAAGGAGCTGCGGGTGAGGGAGTCGGCTGTGATCGGCCGAATGAGAGCTAGGTCACGGATATAAGTGTGGCATTTTGCAATTTAGTCCAGCCACTTTCAACCTAATCACAAGAACACCCCTAGGGCTTAAATTCCTTATACATTACACACTTAAAATTAGTCCCAGAGCCCGAAAAAATTCTAGGAACTTTCCGAAAAAATTTCCGGAGTAGAACAAACGTGTCGGATTCAACATGTCATGTCCTAAAATTAACCCGTTAATTTAATATTATATATATATTATAAAATTATATATATTTTTTCAATTATTTAGATTTTATTTTAGTTAATCTATTTATTAGAAAATATTATAACAAATAATTATTAAAATTATAAAAAAAAAGAAATCAACCGACTTACCATTTTCCCGCACAGTGAATTCTGGAGGAGCCAAGATCGGCGGTCGGGGACTCAAAGGTAAGATCGGTGGTCGGGGTCTCAAAGGCAAGATCATCGGTCGATGAGTCTGAGAGGAGCGGCAGGGAGCAGCCGGACTGTTTTATCATGAGAAAGATAGAACAACATGTCCATGATGCTATCGAACCTATAATGACTGTTTTATCATGAGAAAGATAGGAAAAAATAAGATTACATATGATCCCAGAAACCAAAAAGTAACCGAAACAGACAGAACAACATAATTTTCTGCCACTTCTCTGTCCCTCACAAGGTATATTTTCTGAAAGCAAAAAAAAGAAAAATAATTAACAATATCATAAAATTTATGAAAAATATTAATTAAGCATACCTTACCTTGAATAGTATGATCCAGTTGAACAATTTTTCCTATCAGTACGTCCTTGAATTCAATTTAAAATAAAAATGATTAGATTCTTCTTTCAAAAAAATTTGTAATGTCCTAAAATTAACCCGATAATTTAATATATATATATATATATATATATATAATTTTAAAATTATATATATATTTCCAATTATATAGATTTTATTTTTATTTAATATATTATATTTAAAAAATATTATTAAAAATAATAATTAAAATTATAAAAAAAGAAATCAACCGACTTACCATTTTCCTGCTCAGTGAATTCCTGGGGGAGCCAAGATCGGCGGTCGGGGTCTCAAAGGTAAGATCGATGGTCGGGGTCTCAAAGGTAAGATCGGTGGTCGGAGTCTCAAAGGGAAGATCATCGGTCGATGAGTCTGAGAGGGGTGGCAGGGAGCGGCCGGACTGATTTATCATGAGAAAAATAGAACAACATGTCCATGATGCTTTCGAACCTATAATAATTGTTTTATCATGAGAAAGATAGCAAATAATAACATTACATATGATCCCAGAAACCAAAAAGTAACCGGAACAGATAGAACAACATAATATTCTGCCACTTCTCTGTCCCTCACAAGGTAAATTTTTCTGAAAGCAAAAAAAAGAAAAAAATTAATAATCTCATAAAATTTATGAAAAATATTAATTAAGCATACCTTACCTTGAATAGTATGATCCAGTTAATCAATTTTTCCTATCAGTACGTCCTGGAATTCAATTTAAAATAAAAATGATTAGATTCTTCTTTTAAAAAAATTTGTCATTTCCTAAAATAACCCCGATATGTAATATATATATATATATATATAATTTAAAAAATAATATATATTTTTTCAATTATATAGATTTTATTTTTAATTAAATATTTTATTTAAAAAATAATATAAAAAATAATAATTAAAATTATAAAAAAAAGAAATCAACCGACTTACCATTTTCCTGCTCAGTGAATTCCTGGGGGAGCCAAGATCGGCAGTCGGGGTCTCAAAGGTAAGATCGGTGGTCGGGGTCTCAAAGGCAAGATCATCGGTCGATGAGTCTGAGAGGAGCGGCAGGGAGCGGCCGGACTGTTTTATCATGAGAAAGATAGAACAACATGTCCATGATGCTATCGAACCTATAATGACTGTTTTATCATGAGAAAGATAGGAAATAATAAGATTACATATGATCCCAGCAACCAAAAGTAACCGAAACAGATAGAACAACATAATTTTCTGCCACTTCTCTGTCCTCACAAGGTAAATTTTCTGAAAGCAAAAAAAGAAAAATAATAATAATATCTTAAAATTTATGAAAAATATTAATTAAGCATACCTTACCTTGAATAGTATGATCCAGTTGATCAATTTTTGCTATCAGTACGTCCTTGAATTCAATTTAAAATAAAAATAATTAGATTCTTTTTCAAAAAAATTTGTCATGTCCTAAAATTAACCCGTTAATATATTTTATTTTAAAAATTTTTTTTTTATTTTATAAATATTTTTAAAAAATATTATAAAAATAATAATTAAATTATAAAAAAGAAATCAACCGACTTACCATTTTCCTGCTCAGTGAATTCCTGGGGGAGCCAAGATCGACGGTCGGGGTCTCAAAGGTAAGATCGGTGGTCGGGGTCTCAAAGGCAAGATCATCGGTCGATGAGTCTGAGAGGGGCGCAGGGAGCGGCCGGACTATTTTATCATAGAAAGATAGAACAACATGTCCATAATGCTATCAAACCTATAATGACGTTTTATCATGAGAAATGATGGGAAATAATAGATTACATATGATCCCAGCAACCAAAAGGTAACCGAAACAGATAGAACAATATAATTTTCTGCCACTTCTCTGTCCCTCACAATGTAAATTTTATGAAAAAAAAAGAAAAATAATTAATAGTATCTTAAAATTTATTAAAAATATAAATTAAGCATACATTACCTTGAATAGTATGATCCAGTTGATAAATTTTTGCTATCAGTACGTCCTGGAATTCAATTTAAAATAAAAATGATTAGATTTTTCTTTTGAAAAAATGTCCAGTCCTAAAATTAACCAGTAAATTAAATATATATATATATATATATTTTTTAAAAAATTATATTTATTTTTTCAAATATTTAGATTTTATTTTTATTTAATATATTATATTTAAAATATAATTATAATAATAAAAAAAAGAAATCAACCGACTTACCATTTTCCTGCTCAGTGAATTCCTGGGGGAGCCAAGATCGGCGGTCGGGGTCTCAAAGGTAAGATCGGTGGTCGGGGTCTCAAAGGCAACATCATAGGTATATGATTCTGAGAGGGGCGGCAGGGAGCGGCCGGACTGTTTTATCATGAGAACGATAGAACAACATGTCCATGATGCTATCGAACCTATAATGACTATTTTATCATGAGAAATATAGGAAATAATAAGATTACATATGATCCCAGCAACCAAAAGTAACCGAAACAGATAGAACAACATAATTTTCTACCACTTCTCTGTCCCTCACAAGGTAAATTTTCTGAAAGCAAAAAACAAAAGAAAAATAATTAATAATATCTTAAAATTTATGAAAAATATTAATTAAGCATACCTTACCTTGAATAGTATGATCCAGTTGATCAATTTTTGCTATCAGTACGTCCTGGAATTCAATTTAAAATAAAAATGATTAGATTCTTCTTTCAAAAAAATTTCATATCCTAAAATTAACCCGTTAATTTAATATATATATATATATATATATATATTAAAATTTATATAATTTTTAATTATTTAGATTTTATTTTATTTAATATATTTTATTTTAAAAAATATTATAAAAAATAATAATTAAAATTATAAAAAAGAAATCAACCGACTTACCATTTTCCTGCTCAGTGAATTCCTGGGGGAGCCAAGATCGGCGGTCGGGGTCTCAAAGGTAAGATCGGTGGTCGGGGTCTCAAAGGCAAGATCATCGGTCGATGAGTCTGAGAGGGGCGGCAGGGAGCGGCTGGACTGTTTTATCATGAGAAAATAGAACAACATGCCATGATGCTATCGAACCTATAATACTGTTTTATCATGAGAAAATAAGAAATAATAGATTACATATGATCCAGCAACCAAAAAGTAACCGAAACAGATAGAACAACATAATTTTCAGCCACTTCTTTGTCCCTCACTAGGTAAATTTTCTGAAAGAAAAAAATAATAATAATTAATAATATCTTAAAATTTATGAAAAATATTAATTATACATACCTTACCTTGAATAGTATGATACAATTTATCAATTTTTGCTATCAGTACGTCCTTGAATTCAATTTAAAATAAAAATGATTAGATTCTTATTTTAAAAAATTTGTCGCGTCCAAAAATTAACCCGTTAATTTAATATATATATATATATATATTAAAATATTATATATATTTTTTCAATTATTTAGATTTTTTTATTTAATATATTTTATTTAAAAATTAAAGTAAAAAATACTAATTAAAATTATAAAAAAAACAAGAAATCAACATTCTTACCATTTTCCTGCTCAGTGAATTCCTAGGGAGCCAAGATCGACGGTCGGGGTCTCAAAGGTAAGATCGGTGGTAGGGTCTCAAAGGCAAGATCATCGGTCGATAAGTCTGAGAGGAGCGGCAGGGAGCAGCCGGACTGTTTTATCATGAGAATGATAGAACAACATGTCCATGATGCTATCGAACCTATAATGACTGTTTTATCATCAGAAATATAGGAAATAATAAGATTACATATGATCCCAGCAACCAAAAAGTAAGCGAAACAGATAGAACAACATAATTTTCTGTCACTTCGTTGTCCCACACAAGGTAAATTTTCTGAAAGCAAAAAAAAGAAAAATAACTAATAATATCTTAAAATTATGAAAAATATTAATTAAGCATACCCTACCTTGAATAGTATGATCCAATTGATCAATATTTGCTATCAGTACGTCCTTGAATTCAATTTAAAATAAAAATGATTAGATTCTTCTTTCAAAAAAATTTGTCATGTCCTAAATTAACCCGTTAATTTAATATATATATATATATATATATATATATAATATATATATATTATATATTATATATATAATAATATATATATATTATTTAATTATTAAATATTATTATAATTTTTATTTAATTATTATTTATTTTATTTTAAAAAAATTAAAAAATAATATTAAAATTATAAAAAAGAAATCAACCGACTTACCATTATCCTGCTCAGTGAATTCCTGGGGGAGCCAAGATCGGCGGTCGGGGTCTCAAAGGTAAGATCGGTGGTCGGGGTCTCAAAGGCAAGATCATCGGTCGATGAGTCTGAGAGGGGTGGCAGGGAGCGGTCGGACTGTTTTATCATGAGAAAAATAGAACAACATGCCCATGATGCTATCGAACCTATAATGACTGTTTTATCATGAGAAATATAAGAAATAATAGGATTACATATGATCCCAGCAACCAAAAAGTAACCGTAACAGATAGAACAACATAATTTTCAGCCACTTCTATGTCCCTCACTAGGTAAATTTTCTGAAAGAAAAAAAATAATAATAATTAATAATATCTTAAAATTTATGAAAAATATTAATTAAGCATACCTTAGCATGAATAGTATGATCTAGTTGATCAATTTTTGCTATCAGTACGTCCTGGAATTCAATTTAAAATAAAAATGATTAGATTCTAATTTCAAAAAAATTTGTCATGTCCTACAATTAACCCGTTAATTTAATATATATATATATATATATATATTAAAATATTATATATATTTTTTCAATTATTGAGATTTTATTTTTAGTTAATATATTTATTTAAAAATTTTAAAAAATAATAATTAAAATTATAAAAAAAAAGAAATCAACCTACTTACCATTTTCCTGCTCAGAGAATTCCAGGGGGAGCCAAGATCGACGGTCGCGGTCTCAAAGTTATGATCGGTGGTCTGGGTCTCAAAGGCAAGATCACTGGTAGATGAGTCTGAGAGGAGCGGCAGGGAGCGGTCGGACTGTTTTATCATGAGAAAGATAGAACAACATGTCCATGATGCTATCGAACCTATAATCACTATTTTATCATGAGAAAGATAGAAAATAATAAGATTACATATGATCCCAGAAACCAAAAACTAACCAAAACAGATAGAACAACATAATTTTCTGCAACTTCTCTGTCCCTCACAAGGTAAATTTTCTAAAAGCAAAAAAATGAAAAATAATTAATAATATCATAAAATTTATGAAAAATATTAATTAAGCATACCTAACCTTGAATAGTATGATCCAGTTAATCAATTTTTCCTATCAGTACATCCTGGAATTCAATTTAAAATCAAAATGATTAGATTCTTCTTTCAAAAAAATTTGTCATGACCTAAAATTAACCCGATAATTTAATATATATATATATATATATAATTTAAAAAATTATATATATTTTTTCAATTATTTAGATTTTATTTTTATTTAATATATTTTATTTAAAATATATTATAAAAATAATAATTAAAATTATATTAAAAAAAATCAACCGACTTACCATTTTCCAATTCGATGAATTCCTGGGGGAGCCAAGATCGGCGGTCGTGGTCTCAAAGGTAAAATCGGTTGTCGGGGACGTAAAGGCAAGATCATCGGTCGATGAGTCTAAGAGGGGCGGCAGCGAGCGACCGGACTGTTTTATCATGAGAAAGATAGAACTACATGTCCATGATGCTATCGAACCTATAATGACGGTTTTATCATGAGAAATATATGAAATAATAAGATTACATATGATCCCAGCAACCAAAAAGTAACCGAAACAGATAGAACAACATAATTTTCTGCCACTTCTCTGTGCCTCACAAGGTAAATTTTCTGAAAGAAAAAAAAAAGAGAAATATTGAAATTTCTTAAAATTTATGAAAAATAATAATTAAGCATACCTTACCTTGAATAGTTTGATCCAGTTGATCAATTTTTGTTATTAGTACATCCTGGAATTCAATTTAAAATAAAAATAATTAGATTCCTATTCAAATAAATTTGTCATGTCCTAAAATTAACACATTAATATAATATATATATATATATATATATATTTTTTTTAAAATATATATATTTTTTTTGAAATATTTAGATTTTATTTTTATTTAATATATTTTATTATAAAATATTATATAAAATAATAATAAAATTATAAAAAATGAAATCAACCGACTTACCATTTTCCTGCTCAGTGAATTCCTGGGGGAGCCAAGATCGGCAGTAGGGGTCTCAATGGTAAGATCGGTGGTCGGGGTCTCAAAGGCAAGATCATCGGTCGATGAGTCTGAGAGGGGCGACAGGGAGCGGCAGGACTGTTTTATCTTGAGAAAGATAGAACATGTCCATGATGCTATCGAACCATAATGACTGTTTTATCATGAGAAAGATAGGAAATAATAAGATTACATATGATCACAGCAACCAAAAAACAAATAGAACAACGTAATTTTCTGCCACTTCTCTGTCCCTCACAAGGTAAATTTTCTGAAATAAAAAAAAAGAAAAATAACTAATAATATGTTAAAATTTATGAAAAAGATTAATTAAACGTACCTTACCTTGAATAGTATGATCCAATTGATCAATTTTTGCTAACAGTACTTCCTTGAATTCAATTTAAAATAAAAATTATTAGATTCATCATTCAAAAAAAAAAATTTCATGTCCAAAAATTAAACCGTTAATTTAATATATATATATATATATATAAAGAAATTATATATATTTTTTCAATTATTTTGAAATTATTTTTATTATATATATTTTATTTAATAAATATATTAAAAAATAATATTAAAATTACAAAAAAAGAAATCAACCGACTTACCATTTTCTTGCTCAGTAAATTCCTCGGGGAGACAAGATCGGCGGTCGGGGGTCCCAAAGGTAACATCTGTGGTCGGGGTCTCAAAGGCAAGACCATCGGTCGATGAGTCTGAGAGGGGCGGCAGGGAGCGGCCGGACTGTTTTATCATGAAAAAGATAGAACAACATGTCCATGATGCTATCGAACCTATAATGACTGTTTTATCATGAGAAAGATAGGAAATAATAAGATTACATATGATCCTGGCAACCACAAACTATCCGAAACAGATAGAACAACGTAATTTTCTGCCACTTCTCTGTCACTCACAATGTAAATTTTCAAAAAGCAAAAAAAGAAAAATTACTAATAATATCTTAAAATTTATAAAAAAAATATTAATTAAGCATACCTTACCTTGAATAGTATGATCCAATTGATCAACTTTTGCTATTAGTACGTCCTTGAATTCAATTTAAAATACAAATGATTAGATTATTCTTTTAAAAAATTTGTCACGTCCTAAAATTAACCCGTTAATTTTATATATATATATATTTTTATTTATTTAAATATTATATATATTTTTTCAATTATTTATATTTTATTTTAATTTAATATTTTTTACTTATAAAATAAAATAAAAAAATTATTAAAATTATAAAAAAAAAAAGAAATCAACCGACTTACCATTTTCCTGCTCAGTGAATTCCTGGGGGAGCCAAGATCGACGGTCGGGGTCTCAAAGGTATGATCGGTGGTCGGGGTCTCAAAGGCAAGATCATCGGTAGATGAGTCTGAGAGGGGCGGCAGGGAGCGTCCGGACTGTTTTATCATGAGAAAGATAGAACAACATATCCATGATGCTATCGAACCTATAATGACTGTTTTATCATGAGAAAGATAGTAATTAATAAGATTACATATAATCCCAGCAACCAAAAAGTAACCGAAACAGATAGAACAACATAATTTTTTGCCACTTCTCTGTGCCTCACAAAATAAATTTTCTAAAAGCAAAAAATAAAATAAAAACAATTAAAAAAATCATAAAATTTATGAAAAATATTAATTAAGCATACCTTACCAGAATAGTATGATCCAGTTGATCAATTTTTACAATCGTTACGTCCTGCAATTAAATTTAAAATAAAAATGATTAGATTATTCTTTCAAAAAATTTTGTCTTGTCTCAAAATTAACCCGTTAATTTAATATATATATATATATATATATATATAATTTAAAAAATTATATATTATTTTTCAATTATTTAGATTTTATTTTTATTTAATATATTATTTTTAAAATATATTATAATAAATAATAATTAAAATTATAAAAAAAGAAATCAACCGACTTACCATTTTCCTGCTCAGTGAATTCCTGGGGGAGCTAATATCGGTGGTCGGGCTCTCAAAGGTATGATCGGTGGTCGAGGTATCAAAGGCAAGATCATCGGTCGATGAGTCTGAGAGGGTCGACAGGGAGCTGCCGGACTGTTTTATCATGAGAAAGATAGAACAACATGTCCATGATGCTTTCGAACCTATAATCACTGTTTTATCATGAGAAAGAAAGGAAATAATAAGATAACATATGATCCCGGCAACCACAAACTAATCGAGACAGATAGAACAACGTAATTTTCTGCCACTTCTCTGTCACTGACAATGAAAATTTTCAGTAAGCAAAATATAAAAAATAACTAATAATATCTTAAAATTTACGAAAAATAATAATTAGCATACCTTACCTTGAATAGTATGATCCAGTTAATCAATTTTTGCTATCAGTATGGCCTGGTATTCAATTTAAAATAAAAATGATTTGATTCTTTTTTCAAAAAAGTTGTCATGTCCTAAAATTAACCGTTAATTTTATATATATATATATATATATATATATATATATATATATATATATATAAATTATATATATTTTTTCATTATTTGTTTTATTTTCATTTTATATATTATATTTTAAAAATATTATAAACAATAATAATTAAAATTATAAAAAATGAAATCAGCCGACTTACTATTTTCTGCCTCACTGAATTCCTGGGGGAGCCAAGTTCGGCGGTCAGGGTCTCAAAGGTACGATCGATGGTCGTGGTCTCAAAGGCAAGATCATCGGTCGATGAGTCTGAGAGGGGCGGCAGGGAGCGGCTGGACTGTTTTATCATGAGAAAGATAGAACAACATGTCCATGATGCTATCGAACCTATAATGACTGTTTTATCATGAGAAATATAGGAAATAATAAGATTACATATGATCCCAGCAACCAAAAAGTAAACGAAACAAATAGAACAACATAATTTTCTGCCACTTCTCTGTTCCGCACAAGGTAAATTTTCTGAAAGCAAAAACCAAAAAAATAAATAATAATATCATAAAATTTATGAAAAATATTATTTAAGCATACCTTACCTTGAATAGTATGATCCAGTTGATCAATTTTTCCTATCAATACGTCCTTGAATTCAATTTAAAATAAAAATAATTAGATTCTTTTTTCAAAAAAATTTGTCATGTCCTAAAATTAACCCGTTAATTACTATATTTTATTTTAAAAATTTTTATAAAAAATAATAATTAAATTATAAATTAGAAATCAACCGACTTACCATTTTCCTGCTCAGTGAATTCCTGGGGGAGCCAAGATCGACGGTCGGGGTCTCAAAGGTAAGATCGGTGGTCGGGGTCTCAAAGGCAAGATCATCGGTCGATGTGTCTGAGAGGGGCAGCAGGGAGCGGCCGGACTATTTTATCTTAAGAAAGATAGAACAACATATCCATAATGCTATCAAACCTATAATGACGGTTTTATCATTAGAATGATGGGAAATAATATGATTACATATGATCCCAGCAACCAAAAGGTAACCGAAACAGATAGAACAACGTAATTTTATCTTTAAATTTATGAAAAATATTAATTAAGCATACCTTACCTTGAATAGTATGATCCAGTTGATCAATTTTTGTTATTAGTACGTCCTAGAATTCAATTTAAAATAAAAATAATTAGATTCTTCTTTCAAAAAAATTTGTCATGTCCTAAAATTAACCCGTTAATTTAATATATGTATATATATATTTTCAATTATTTAGATTTTAAATTTATTTAATATATTTTATTTAAAAAATATTTAAAAAATAATTAAATTTATAAAAAAAGAAATCAACTGACTTACCATTTTCCTGCTCAATGATTTCCTGGGGGAGCCAAGATTGACGGTCGGGGTCTCAAACGTAAGATCGGTGGTCGGGGTCTCAAAGGCAAGATCATCGGTCGATGAGTCTGAGAGGGGAGGCAGGGAGCGGCCGGACTGTTTTGTCATGAGAAAGATAGAACAACATGTCCATGATGTTATCGAACCTATAATGACTGTTTTATAATGAGAAAGATAGGAAATAATTAGATTACATATGATCCTAGCAACCAAAAAGTAACCGAAACAGATAGAACAACGTAATTTTCTGCCACTTCTCTGTCCCTCACAAGTTAAATTTTCTGAAAGCAAATAAAAAAGAAAAATAATTAATAATATCTTAAAATTTATGAAAATATTAATTAAGTATACCTTACCTTGAATAGTATGATCATGTTGATCAATTTTTGCTATCAGTACGTCCTGGAATTCAATTTAAAATAAAAATGATTAGATTTTCTTTCAAAAAAATTTGTCATGTCCTAAAATTAACTCGTTAATTTAATATATATATATATATATATTAAAAAGTATATGTTTTTTTCAATTATTTAGAATTTATTTTTATTTATAATTTTATTTAAAAAATATTATAAAAAATAATAATTAAAATTATGAAAAATGAAATCAATCGACTTACCATTTTTCTGCTCAGTGAATTCCTGGGGGTGCCATGATCGGCGGTCGGGGTCTCAAAGGTAAGATCGGTGGTCGGGGTCTCAAAGGCAAGATCATCGGTGGTTGAGTCTAAGAGGGGCGGCGGGGAGCGACCGGACTGTTTTATCATGAGAAAGATAGAACAACATGTCCATGATGCTATCGAACCTATAATGACTGTTTTATCATGAGATAGATAGGAAATAATAAGATTACTTATGATCCCAGCAACTAAAAAGTAACCGAAACAGAGAGAATAACATAATTTTCTGCCACTTCTCTGTGCCTTACAATGTAAATTTTCTAAAAGCAAAAAAAAAATGTAAAATGATTAATAATCTCTTAAAATTTATGAAAAATATTAATTAAGCATACCTTACCTTGAATAGTATGATCCAGTTGATCAATTTTTGCTATCAGTACCTGGAATTCAATTTAAAATAAAAATGATTATATTCTTCTTTCAAAAAAATGTCATGTCCTAAAATTAACCCATTAATTTTATACATATATATATATATATATATATATATTAAAAATTATATTTTTTTAATTATTTATATTTTATTTTTATTTAATATATTTTATGTTAAAAAATTTTATAAAAAATAATAATTAAAATTATAAAAATAGAAATCAACCAACTTACCATTTTCCTGCTCAGTGAATTCTTGGAGGAGCCAAGATCGGCGGTCGGGGTCTCAAAGGTAAGATCGGTGGTCGGGGTCTCAAAGGCAAGATCATCGGTCAATGAGTCTGAGAGGGGCGGCAGGGTGCGGCCAGACTGTTTTATCATGTGAAAGTTAGAACAACATGTCTATGATGCTATCGAACCTATAATGACTGTTTTATAATGAGAAAGATAGGAGATAATAATATTACATATGATCCCAGCAACCAAAAGGTAACCGAAACAGATAGAACAACGTAATTTTCTGCCACTTCTCTGTCCCTCACAAGGTAAATTTTCTGAAAGCAAAAAAAAAAGAAAAATAATTAATAATATCTTTAAATTAAAGAAAATTATTAATTAAGCATACCTTACCTTGAATAGTATGATCCATTTGATCAATTTTTGTTATTAGTACGTCCTAGAGTTCAATTTAATATAAAAATGATTTGATTCTTCTTTCAAAAAAATTTGTCATGTCCTAAAATTAACCCGTTAATTTTATATATATATATATATATATATATATATATATATATATATATATTCAATTATTTAGATTTTATTTTTATTTAATATATTTTATTTAAAAAATATAATAAAAAAATAATAATTAAAATTATAAAAAAAGAAATCAACTGACTTACCATTTTCCTGCTCAATGAATTCCTGGGGGAGCCAAGATCGACGGTCGGGGTCTCAAACGTAAGATCGGTGGTCGGGGTCTCAAAGGCAAGATCATCTGTCGATGAGTCTGAGAGGGGCGGCAGGGAGCGGCCGGACTGTTTTATCATGAGAAAGATAGAACAACATGTCCATGATGTTATCGAACCTATAATGACTGTTTTATTATGAGAAAGATAGGAAATAATAAGATTACTTATGATCCCAGCAACCAAAAAGTAACCGAAACTGATAGAAAAACATAATTTTCTGCCACTTCTCTTGCCTCACAAGGTAAATTTTCTAATAGCAAAAAAAAGAAAAATAATTAATAATATCTTAAAATTTATGAAAAATATAATTAAGCATACCTTACCTTTAATTGTATGATCTAGTTGATCAATTTTTGCTATCTATATGTCCTGGAATTTACTTTAAAATAAAAATGATTAGATTTTTCTTTCAAAAAAATATCATGTCCTAAAATTAACCCGTTAATTTAATATATATATATATATATATATATTAAAAAAGTATATGTTTTTTTTCAATTATTTAGATTTTATTTTTATTTAATATATTTTATTTAAAAAATATTATAAAAAATAATAATTAAAATTATAAAAAAAGAAATCAACCGACTTATCATTTTCCTGCTTAGTGAATTCCTGGGGGAGCCAAGATCGACGGTCGGGGTCTCAAAGGTAAGATCGGTGGTCGGGGTCTCAAAGGCAAGATCATCGGTCGATGAGTCTGAGAGGGGCGGCAGGGAGCGGCCGGACTGTTTTATCATGAGAAAGATAGAACAACATGTCCATGATGCTATCGAACCTATAATGACTGTTTTATCATGAGAAAGATAGTAATTAATAAGATTCCATATAATCCCAGCAACCAAAAAGTAACCGAAACAGATAGAACAACATAATTTTCTGCCACTTCTCTGTGCCTCACAAAATAAATTTTCTGAAAGCAAAAAAAAAAACAATTAATAATATCTTAAAATTTATGAAAAATATTAATTAAGCATACCTTACCTTGAATAGTCTGATCTAGTTGATAAATTTTTGCTATCAGTGTCCTGGAATTCAATTTAAAATAAAAATGATTTGATTCATCTTTCAAAAAAATTTGTCATGTTCTATAATTAACCCGTTAATTTAATTTCTATATATATATATAGAAATTATATATTTTTTTTCATTTATTTAGATTTTATTTATATTTAATATATTTATTTAAAAAATATTATATTATTAATAATTAAAATTATAAAAAAAGAAATCAACCGACTTACTATTTTCCTGCTCAATGAATACCTGGGGGAGCCAAGATCGACGGTCGGGGTCTCAAAGGTAAGATCGGTGGTCGAGGTCTCAAAGGTAAGATCATCGGTCGATGAGTCTGAGTGGGGCAGCAGGGAGCGGCCAGACTGTTTTATCATGACAAAGATAGAACAACATGTCCATGATGCTATCGAACCTATGATGACTGTTTTATCATGAGAAAGATAGGAAATAATAAGATTGAATATGATCCCAGCAACCAAAAAGTAATCGAAACAGATAAAACAACATGTCCATTATAAATTTTACTGAAATTTTACGGCCCCTGATAAATTTTACTGAAATTTTATTGGTTCACTGAGTTTTATTTTTGTAGAAAATTCGGTCGGTTCGGTTGGTTCCAAAAAAAATTAATTAATTCAATTTTCAATTTATTCGACTCGATTTTGACTGAATGCTTAACCCTGATGGCAGGTGGCTTGGGGGTGATGTGCTCGGGAGATATCGATTAATTGTTAATAAACATTAATTTAAAATAAAGTTAAACGGTTGAATTTAAATTAATTTAAAGTTAAATTTAAATATTAAATTCATAATATATATAAAAAAATATGTGACAAAATATTTAGTGGAATAATTATCACTCTTCATAGTTTATGTCACGCCCCGAGACCCAGGAGCCGCTGTTCCAATAGAAAATCGGACAGCACCTCCCCTGTCCGGCGGACAATTTACACATACACACAGACAAATATATATCACAACCACGCAGTTAAATGGCCTCAGGCCTCAAATCCATACAGAAATAACAGTTATATGACTATTACTATCGTAAAACCAAAATACGATCTCACCTGAGCTACCAGGGGGCAGGAACAAAGCCAAAACTCCACAAAGTCCAACATAGGACTCAAAAGTACAATACCATCGAATTAAACATGAATACATGTTCGAAACACCACAACGGAAGCATAGGAAATACTACAGGGTCCATAAGCACAATAAACATAAAATAAAACCAAGCGGAGCTCCTCTGGAGCTGGGGACTGGCTGCTAGGGATCTCCTGGCAGGCATCAACCTGAAATAAAATGTATGGCAACGGGGTGAGTCCATAGCTCAGCGAATACCCAACAGATATGCATAGAAAGTTATACCAACAATAAGGGTTCAGCTAATACAGTCTCATATCAACAGTAGGGATAGACTAATACTGAACATACTGAGGTAGATACATACCTGAATCCATCTAACCTGTAAAGAGGGTAATAAGTACCACGGAAATGTCAATAGACAGGTAATCACAGATAACAAGTCTCCAGAATATGCAATGTCAAACAAGTGCAGCAAATAAGTGCAGCAAACAATGCACGATGCAAAATATGCACATGGTGCAATGCCATGGTCACCCCCTAACTCCAGTCAAGCCACCGAGACAGGCGATACTGTGCCGGCCGAGTGAAGTAGAGCTGTGACACTGTCAGCACTCTGCCATCACTGCTCCTGAGTGACCGAGTGGACAGGATGCTGGTGGAGCTATCGCTCCGCCCCATGTATATATGGGGGAGATATCTCTCTCATCTTCTCTGGTCTATGGGTAGAGAAGGGATCCCTGCTTGCTACCACGCTCCGAAACCACTACCCCTGAGCGGACGAGCGGAGCAATACAGAGCAAATGCACACACCCAGCGGTATCCACTAACCCATGAGTGGCCGTGTGTGCATATCATGTGCCGGAAGACGATTAGGCTCAACCACAAGGGAGTCGCTGATCGCCGGCATGCAACAATGCAAGGATGGTGTATGATAGATACACATACCTCTCTCCCCAAGTCCTCAGTATACTAAGTCTCAATCTGAAATCCTATAACAGGAAGTACAGGGAACCTACACTGTATACTGACTGGAAACTACAGTTCCCTCAAGGTCAAAGGCAGGAGATACAATACGATCTCTAAGCATACATATAGTTATGACAATACCTGAGACTGTATGGAACTACAACATACTAACTCAAGGGTAAACCACATGTATCCAGAACAAGTATAATAACTCAGGGATAGACAACAAGTATCCAGAACAGGTATAATAAACAGGGATAGCGTATAATTTTACTGCTATCTATAACAGTCTATGCATAATCACATGACAATATCGAAAGAGATAAGTCAGAGGGTACCCGCCTCCAAGAGTAGTAGTCCGTATCGAAAGGGGAGAACCACCCGTCCAATATAATCCGCAACCGTAAGCAAATCAAATCCCTGTATCAGGGATGGATTTAAATTAGCTATTACACAAATATAAGTAGCTAATTACTCCCTAAACCAAATTAGGGTTAACCCATTTATCCCATTTCGTTTTAATTACGTCTAATTAAATGGAGGGATTTCTAATTACTCATTGTAATTAACATTAGGTCCAATCCTAAATTCGCATTTCCCACACGTA
The DNA here is from genome assembly GCA_024364735.1 of Boesenbergia rotunda. Classification (NCBI taxonomy): domain Eukaryota; kingdom Viridiplantae; phylum Streptophyta; class Magnoliopsida; order Zingiberales; family Zingiberaceae; genus Boesenbergia; species Boesenbergia rotunda. Next base: position 63,908 of record JAGFNQ010004204.1, read on the forward strand.
AGTTGTTAGGGTTAAGCTTCATGCTAAACCCAATCTAATTAGCATACAATCTACATAGTTTCCAAAACCAATCTGCCATTTCTATACTTAAATCTGATCAGCCCACAGTTAAATAATTTAAATCCCATCACCATCTTTGAAATACAACAAGATCGAGTAGACAAACTACGCATATGAAATTTGGATTAATTTCAATTCCTACAAACCCATTCCAAAACCTAAACTGATCCACCACAAGTGCAGCAAAACCATTCGGCCATTAGATATTCCAAAACCACAGAACCTCCAAACCTCAACTAACTAGCAGATTCAAGAATTTAAATGAGGCATTATCATAGCTGCTAAGAACAGATCAGGGTCAATTACAGGGAAGACTTGACCACCATTCCATCAGAAAGTTCTTGGTAGCAGGCTGATTCAAACCAAATCCCGGTATTGTAATGAGAAATCCCAGCACAAAACCTATTCAAACATTCCTTACCCGTGTTGATACGCCTGTAGTCTTGCTCCGAAGAACCCTAGACCTGCTCCAAGAGGGTCGAGATCCCAATCTCAGCTTGGAAGGATCACAGCGATCCCTAATCCAAACAACAATGAAGTCAAACGCTGTAACGAAATCAATCCCAAGAGTCGAGTCAATACTTGACGAACTCAGCTTACCTCGATTGTGGTCGGGGATCGTAGCTTTACTGACTACCTCCGGCGACGACCTCTCGATGGACGTTTCCCGTATGACAACACCAATCGACCGTCGGCCCTCTGCAGCGCCGATTAATCAACAAGAAGAAAACCCCTGGTAGCCGGCGTCGCGTGAAGGAGAGGGGTTTCCACGTCGGTGACGCTTGGACGCCGATCGCGCAAGAGCTCGCCTGCGAGGTGGAGCTTAGGTCTCAGAGAGGAAGAGGGTGATCGAGCGTGAGTGGGATGCTTGGCTGCGGGGGTTTGAGCCGGCCGAATGAGCTAGGTCAAGTATATGTATGGCATTTTGCATTTTAGTCCAGCCCGTTTTCATCTAATGGCAAAACCACTCCTAGGGTTTAAACCTAATTACATTTTAGTCCTTGTAATTATTAGTTTTAATTCATATTAGTCCCTAAATTTGTGTCCATGGACTCGGAAGCCCCGGAACCTATCCGGTAATTCTCCGAAAATTTCCGGAACCTAATCAAAAGTGTCGGATTTAACAGTTTACATGTCCATTGTACGTAAATTATACTCTGGATTTGTTGAGAGGTGAATTAGGGAAAAGGTTGTTAAATGAACAAAAAACAAATATAGTTAAATATTTATTTTTATTTTAATATTTAAATTGAATTTTCTTATAAAATGAGTTTTTATTAAATGAAATGGCTTGTAAGGGTATTAAATGAAAATGTTGCTCACCACGGTGATGTGACACTAACAGTTCACCACAGTATAAAGAAGAATAGAGGAGAGAATAATATAAAGTGGATTAATGATAAAAACATGTTGTCATGTAAAAATAAAATAGCGGAGAGAATAATAGAGCGTATCAAATAGTCAAAATAGAACGCTTTTGGTTTTTCCCCCTTCCTTCACATAGAGAAGTCTAAAATTCTCTGTTCAAGATAATAGATTAATCTAAGACGATTAATCTAGTCTTATGAAATTAAAATTTTTCATGATCCATCAAGATAAATTAGGAAGTGCTCGATCTAGAAGTCTAGCATTTCAGGATTCATGCTCTATTTGAAGGAAAATTTTTTATAAAATATGTCATAATTGAGGATCAAATCATGAATATTCGAAATGACAATTAATTACTTTGCTATTACACGATAACCTCAGGGGCAACAAAGGATCATCAAGATGTTTGAGGGGATGAGTTTCAATGAGGAATTGGTCTACCGAAAGGTATAAACGCATATCTACATGGCATTTGATGTATACTTGAATTAGATACTAAGACATGGTTGACATAGATTTGACATAGATATGCAGTTTTTTGGATACCGCCCCATCATACATTTATACATACATGCATATGCACATTAGAGAACAAGTATTTTTTATAGTACCATGTGTGAGTATATGATAGTAACTAAAGCAACGAAAGAAGTTTTATTGTTTACAAGATTGATCAGAGAATTGGTCGTTTAGCAAATGTTATATATTTGATCAAGAATCAAATATATCAAGCGAGAACTAAGTATATTGATATGAGATTTTACAAGATCAGATAGTTGATTGCTTTTGGAGAAATCCAACTTGAGAAGATTCACACTACAAATAATGTTGTAAACATATTGACGAAACTATGATCACAAAAAAATTTAAGCATTGCTTGAATTTGATTATGTCTCTAGATGTTAGAGAAAGAAAGCCCATACCCAAAATCCCTGGTCCCTAAATCCCTGGTCCCTCCCTAGTCCACACCGCGATTGCGGCCGGATCGTGATTGCGATCCGGCCGCAATTTGTTCCAATCCCCTCTAGGGTTCACCATGCCCCCCAGGTTATAGTTTGGGTTTGGGCGGGTGGCCGGAGGCACCCGACGGCCTAAACCCTAAATTCGGATTTAAAATTTAGGGTTTAGGGTTTAAGATTTAGGGTTTAGGCCGTCGGGTGCCTCCGGCCACCCGCCCAAACCCAAACTATAACCTGGGGGGCATGGTGAACCCTAGAGGGGATTGGAACAAATTGCGGCCGGATCGCAATCACGATCCGGCCGCAATCGCGGTGTGGACTAGGGAGGGACCAGGGATTTAGGGACCAGAGGATCCGCCCGCCAAGAGAAGAATATGTATTCTCTTATATAGAGAAAATTTAAATAAAGCATCGATCTTTTTTGGAGTAGGTACGACACCGAATCATAGTAATTCTTTTTCTTCTTCCTCATATTTTTTCTCTCTTATGCAACTTTATAATATTGCTATGTACAATTTCTTTCTCTCTTCCTCTTCTTCCGCATTAGAGATTAAGAGGTATTGTCTCCGTTTTGCGCAACAAACCCTTCCTTATCATTAATTCTCATAAATATTTAAATTTATTTATTGTTGGTTTCACTATAAATGAATTTAACAATATAAAATTAATCACTTAATTGGATATGCTTCATTTTAAATTTATTATAATGTATATAATTAATTTTATATTATACATACATGAACATAACAAAATCGAGAACAATTTTACATTTTCACTTTAATTATTATTTCAGAAAAGGATAATATTTTTAAAAAATAATTGGCATTTATTATTTATGTATTTCCAGAAGGATTGTGAAGGATAATTAAAAAGGTTACCGTATTAAATTATAATTTTTATATTATTTATTTGATTCGGGTCGTGTGCACCTATATTTTCAGTTGATAGAAACATCTAAGAACTTAAAAAAAACCAATGATAGATAAGTGAAAATGAGAAAGTAAAAATCATAATGAATAATATATTATGATATGATATGATGTGGTATTTTATATACATACATTTGATTATCGTTTGGATACTATTAACGGCTTTTGGCCGCCGTCTCAAATCAAACTATACCCTGGGGCACGATGAATCTATCGGAAATCGTGCATGCAAGGTACCATATCATTTATTATGATTTTTAATCTCCCATTTTCACTCTCCCAATCATTATTTATAAAAAAAAATAGACCGTAGACACTAATAATTAAATTTAATTTAAAATTTGAAATGAAAACTTGAAGTATCATCAATGTTGGACTTCTTTATAAATGAATTTAACAATTTAAATTTAAAATCTAATTTGGGATATTTAATTTAAAATTTATTGTAATTTACATAATTAATTTTATATTACGTTCACATTAACATACAAACCTAAAATCAATTTTAATATAATTACTAATTCAAAAAGAATAATATTTTTAAGGAAAAACAATAAACATTCATTATATACATTTATATAAGAATCGAAACTCTAATCCATTCGAATGAAATTTAAGTTTGACGTCATATATTTCAAAATGAAATAGTTACGATCAGTAAAAACTTATTTTATAAAATTCATTCGTTTATTTATGATTTTTTGAAGGTATTTAATTTTTTTAAAAAATTAAAATTTTGTGATGAATTTCAGAATTCCCCCAAATTCTACGACAAATTTCCAAATTCGTCACAAATTAGGGATAAATTTTGAAATCTGTCACAAAATTATTTTTTTTAAAAAAAGCCCCTAAATATATTCAAAAAATCATAAATAAATACACGAAACTCGGAATTTGACGAAACAAGTTTCTAAGTGCTCGTATCGATATCATCATAGTATAAATGACCTCAAACTAAAATTTTGCATAATATATTTTTATTTGTAATTTTTTAAACATTATTTACTTTGAAAATATAATTTTGTGGCTTTAAAAAAATTTTATATAAATTTATCCAGTGAAATTTATGTTTGACATCATTTATTTCATGATGAAATTGCTATGAGCATGTAGAAATTTATTTCATGAAATTCGGAGCTCCATACTTTATTTATGATTTTTTGAAGGTATTTAAGGTTTTTTTTAAATTAAAATTTTGTGACGAATTTCAGAATTCGTCCCAAATTTTGCGACAAATTGCCAAATTCGTCAAAGATTAGGAACAAATTTTGAAATTCATCGCAAAATTAAATTTTTAAAAAATCAAAATAAATATCGTTTAATTGTCGTAGATGGACAATAGAACTCAGAATTTAATGAAACACGTTTCTATATGTTCGTATTGATCTCGTGATAAGCTAAATGACCACAAATATGAATTTCTCCTAATATATTTTTTTCATAATTAATTATTTAGATCAGCGAATAACTTAGTTAAAATTTTCTAAGTTTGAAACTGTTATAAACAATTTCATGTTAATCCTTTATTGATCTCTATAATTTTTTTATCAAATTTGTGTTTAAGGTCATTTATGTCATGAGGACGTCGATACGAACTGGTAGAAACTTGTGTCATGTCATTCCGAGTTCCGTAGCTCCATCTAGGACATTTTGAAAGTATTTTGAATTTTTTAAAAAATATATTATTTGCGATTGTTGATGCAGTCTGACCCTGATTGTTGTTTTGGTGTTGACACCGATTTTAGTTTAGGTTGATGATTATGATTGGGATGAAGTCCTGTCGTGGACTAAGCATACCTAGTGGGACTAGGTTTGGAAAAATCCTAGCTTGGAGGGCTAGGTGTGGAAAAGTCCTAGCCTGGAGGGCTAGGTGTGGAAAAGTCCTAACCTGGAGGGTTAGGTGTGAAAAGTCCTAGCCTGGAGGGCTAGGTGTGGAAAAATCCTAGCTTGGAGGGCTAGGTGTGGAAAAGTCCTAACTTGGAAGGTTAGGTGTGAAAAATCCTAGCTTAGAAAGCTAGGTGTGAAAAGTCCCAACTTGGAGGGTTGGGTGAAAAGTCCTAGCTTGGAGGGCTAGGTGAAAAGTCCTAACTTGGAGGGTTAGGTGAAAAGTCCCAACTTGGAGGGTTAGGTGAAAAGTCCTAGCTTGGAGGGCTAGGTGAAAAAGTTCTAGCTTGGAGGGCTAGGTTGGATGAAATCCTGGCTTGGAGGGTCAGGTTCCTAGCTTGGAGGGCTAGGTTGGAGTCCCTGGATCGATCTGGTGACCGATCAGGGAAGTTGGCACGCTGCTCCTTCTTGGATCGGTCTGGTGACCGATCCAACGATGGCTGATCGGTCTGATGACCGATCAGGGAGCACATAGTGAGGTTGGGAACCTACTGCCCGGCTCCTGATCGGTTAGGTGACCGATCAGGGAGCAGGCAGTTTCCTCACTCCTTGGCTCCTGATCGGTCCGGTGACTGATCAGGGAGCAGGCAGTTTCCTCACTGCTTGGCTCCTGATCGGTCCGGTGATCGATCAGGGAGCAGGCAGTTCACTCATTGCTTAGCTCTTGATCGGTCTGGTGACGGATCAGGGAGCACACAGTGAGTTGAGTTCCCCCACTGATCAGTTCCTGAACGGTCCGGTGACCGATCCATGACCTAGGACCTGATGTCCGTGATTACGGTTTTCTCACAGGTGACCGATCAGGATGAAGCCTGATCAGTCATAGAGCTACCTGATCGGTCTAGTGACCGATCAGGTCACAGCCTGATCGGTCTGGTGACCGATCAGGCCTGTGTCGCCGCGAAAGCTGGGAGTCCCAGCAAAGCAGTGGATCGGTCTGGTGACCGATCCACGAGCACTGGATCGGTCCGGTAACCGATCACTTTAATTCAAATTGAACTGTCAAACGGTCTGATCACGTCTGAACACATCTGATTTCCCTGCGCTTAATATCTGATCCTTGATTCTCTGTGTGATATGTTGTGCTAATGATCTGATTAAGGTTGTAGGTGACAGGGATGGATTTAAACACTCAAGGAGAGTCAATGGAGGTCTTTCTATGGAGCAGGTTTGTCCGTTTTCCATCTCAGGTTGCAACGGGCGCTGGCTGCTGACTGGAGCTAGTCTGAGGGAAGCTCAGGGAGTCCAGGAGAGCTCAGTGGTAGGCTGGGGGTTGCAGGTGAGCAGCTGGAAGCTGCAGGGAGATGGTTGTGACCTGACGATCAGTGGAGGGACTTAAGCGCTTGGTGGCGAACAAGTCTCCAGGACAACTAAACGAAACTACTCTGCGACAACTTGTGCTTGCGACAACTCTGTTCCATCATCTCTTGAGCAAGCGATTGTGATCTTTGAAGCAACCATCTGTTACTTGAGCATTGGGAAGAAGAGTCAGAAAGCTTGGTGAGTCCATCAGTGAGAAGACAGGAAGAAGGGGATTCTTGCGTGAGATCTGCGCTGAGTGGAGCTCGGGAGAAGTTTGTCTGAGTTCTTGTTGTCCTAAGTGCTCTGTAAGATCATTCTTGTGTTTCATTGTGCTTAAAACTCTATCCTTGTTGAAACGTTGTGGAGAGGTTACTCTACCGAGAAGGAGGTTGCTTACTATCCGAATTTTCCGGGGCTTGGTCTGTCGACGATCAAGGGATCGCCCACCTTACGGGCACGCCAAGGAGTAGGGGCAAGTTATCCCCGAACCTTGTAAATCCTCTTGTTAGCGTTCTTGTGCTTGTGCTTAACTTAGGGTTTAGTTTACTGCATACTCTGTTTTTATTGCTTCCGCTGTGCTACTAAACATCTAAGTGCAGGAAAATTTGAGAAGGTGCTAAGTTTAAGTGTCTGGCTATATTTGTTGGAACCCGGATGGCTAGAGAGGGGGGGTGAATATAGCCAAACACTTGGACTTCGACACTTATCGGATTTCTGCACTTAGATTTATGAGTAGCACAGCAGAAGAAACAATGGAAACAAAGAAGTGCAGAAAACAAAAACAACTAGAACAAACAAACAAGATCGCTAACAAGGAGGGTTTACAAGGTTCGGGGATAACTTGCCCCTACTCCTTGGCGTGCCCTTAAGGTGGGTGAACCCTTGATCGTCGGCAGATCAAGCCCCGATTAACACCGGATATAAAGCAACCTCCTTCTCGGTGGAGAAACCTCTCCACAGCGTTTCAATCAAGGATATAGTTTAAGCACAATGAAACACAAGAATGATCTTACTTAGCACTTAGAAAAGACAAGAACACAGCAAGCTTTCTCCGAGCTTCACCCAGCGACGATCTCACGCAAGAACCCTTTCTCCGTGTCTTCTCGCTGTTGAACTCAAAGCCTCTTGTTCCTTCCTCCAAGTGCTCAAGCAAGGGACAGTTGCTTCACTGATTTCAGATGCTTGCTCAAGGATGATGAAACTTCAGAACACGCAAGCAAAGTATGGAGAACACAAAATGCGCAGCAAGAACTCAAGCAGAAGCAGATACAGCGAACTCTCCTCCGCTACGCCCTTTTGTTTCTCCACTGAGCACAGGTGACACCATCCCACAGCAGCCTGCGTGGGCCTGAAATTTTTTATTTCAGGCCCACGTTGGGCCTGAAATATTTTGATTCAGGCCCGACGTGGACTCAAAATTTTTTCTATTTTAAAAATATATTAATATATAAAAAAAACCTATCAAAACACTTAATTTAAGATTCAAACACAGGGCCTGAAATCATCCCAGGAGAATCTGAAGTCAAATAACTTCAGATAGTATAAATAATTAATTTAATAAATAATAATTAAGTATAAAAAAATATTTTTAAAATAAATTTTTTTTTTTGTGCCCTGGGCCTGAAGTCTGATGACTTCAGGCCCTCCATCATTCAAATAAAAAAATATAAAAAAAAATTTATAAAAAGTTTTAATATATAATTACATATTATATATGAGTGGTTTAGGTATATCAGTGAGTTTGGGTGTCGAAACATCTAATAGGAGTGGTCTAGGAGATGAGATTTTAGGTGCCGAAACATCTAATCTTGCTGTATCACCAATGCTATAGGAGTGGTTTAGGTATATCAGTGAGTTTTGAGCAAAACTCACTGATGGACCTACCATATTTGGAATTCTGAAAACTCTATATCAGTAGACAGGGTTGAGCTAGGAGATGAGATTTTGGGTGTCGAAACCTCTAATCTTGTTGTATCACCAATGCTATAGGAGTGGTTTAGGTATATCAGTGAGTTTTGAGCAAAACTCATTGATGGACCTACCATATTTGGAATTCTGAAAACCCTATATCAGTGGACAGGGTTGAGCTAGGAGATGAGATTTTGGGTGTCGAAACCTCTAATCTTGCTGTATCACCAATGCTATAGGACTGGTTTAGGTATATCAGTGAGTTTTGAGTAAAACTCACGGATGGACCTACCATATTTGGAATTCTGAAAACTCTATATCAGTAGACAGGGTTGAGCTAGGAGATGAGATTTTGGGTGCCGAAACCTCATATCTTGCTGTATCACCAATGTTATAGGAGTGGTTTAGGTATATCAGTGAGTTTTGAGCAAAACTCACTGATATACCTAAACCACTCCTATAGCATTGGTGATACAGCAAGATTAGAGGTTTCGGCACCCAAAATCTCATCTCCTAGCTCAACCCTGTCTACTGATATAGAGTTTTCAGAATTCCAAATATGGTAGGTCCATCAGTGAGTTTTGCTCAAAACTCACTGATATACCTAAACCACTCCTATAGCATTGGTGATACAGCAAGATTAGAGGTTTCGGCACCCAAAATCTCATCTCCTAGCTCAACCCTGTTCACTGATATAGGGTTTTCAGAATTCCAAATATGGTAGGTCCATCAGTGAGTTTTGCTCAAAACTCACTGATATACCTAAACCACTCTATAGCATTGGTGATACAGCAAGATTAGAGGTTTCGGCACCTAAAATCTCATCTCCTAGCTCAACCCTGTCTACTGATATAGGGTATTCAGAATTCCAAATATGGTAGGTCCATCAGTGAGTTTTGCTCAAAACTCACTGATATACCTAAACCACTCCTATAGCATTGGTGATATAGCAAGATTAGAGGTTTCGGCATCCAAAATCTCATCTCGTAGCTCAACCCTGTCCACTGATATAGGGTTTTCAGAATTCCAAATATGGTAGGTCCATCAGTGAGTTTTGCTCAAAACTCACTGATATACCTAAACCACTCCTATAGCATTGGTGATACAGCAAGATTAGAAGTTTCGGCACCCAAAATCTCATCTCCTAGCTCAACCCTGTCTACTGATATAGAGTTTTCAGAATTCCAAATATGGTAGGTCCATCAGTGAGTTTTGCTCAAAACTCACTGATATACCTAAACCACTCCTATAGCATTGGTGATACAGCGAGATTAGAGGTTTCGGCACCCAAAATCTCATCTCCTAGCTCAACCCTGTCCACTGATATAGGGTTTTCAGAATTCCAAATATGGTAGGTCCATCAGTGAGTTTTGCTCAAAACTCACTGATATACCTAAACCAGTCCTATAGCATTGGTGATACAGCAAGATTAGAGGTTTCGGCACCCAAAATCTCATCTCCTAGCTCAACCCTGTCCACTGATATAGGTTTTTCAGAATTCCAAATATGGTAAGTCCATCAGTGAGTTTTGCTCAAAACTCACTAATATACCTAAACCACTCCTATAGCATTGGTGATACTACAAGATTAGAGGTTTCGGCACCTAAAATCTCATCTCCTAGCTCAACCCTGTCTACTGATATAGGGTTTTAAGAATTCCAAATATGGTAGGTCCATCAGTGAGTTTTGCTCAAAACTCACTGATATACCTAAATCACTCCTATAACATTGGTGATACAACAAGATTAGAGGTTTCGGCACCCAAAATTTCATCTCCTAGCTCAACCCTGTCCACTGATATAGGGTTTTCAGAATTCCAAATATGTTAGGTCCATCAGTGAGTTTTGCTCAAAACTCACTGATATACCTAAACCACTCGTAAAATCCGACACGTTTATCTCACCCTGGAAAATTCTTCGGGAAAAATTTCCTAAAGTTTCGGGGCTTCCGAGCCCTTGGAGACAAATTTAGGGATCAAAATGTAATTAACCAAACATTTATAAGGACTAACTTGTAATCAATTTGAACCCTAGGGGTGGTCTTGTAATTAGACAAAACTGGGATGGACCTAAATGCAAATATAGTCTCACTTATAAGCCTTACTTTTGCCTCTGCCCTAATCCGCCGCTAACCTTCGCTTTTCTTCTTCGCCCGCACCCTCTCCTCTGCCGATCGAAGCCGCCACCACGACCTGCTTGATCCACCACTCCGGCGATTGGCGAGTCACACCTTGGGGTCGAGCGAGCGACTAGGTTTTGATTTCTTCGACTTGCCAAATCACCTCGCGAGCGGGAGCTGGGGATTCACCGTAGGCATTTTGGGGTGTCGCTGCTGTCAAGAAAGCCGGTCGACGACTCCTTCGCACGACCGGAGCTCATCGGAAGTGGGCTAGTGTTCGCGTAGCCAGGAACTCGTGAGTTGATGCATTTGGATTGGTGACATCACTGATCCGTGGTTAGTCTCGGCTCAAGGGAGCAGTGCCAGTAGCAAGCATGGTAAGGGATTCCAATCCTGGTTTTTGCTGTTTGTTTTTCTCATTGTTGAGGAACTGAGATTCGAGTTTTGGTTGGGTTGTTGGAATTTCTGCCTCCTTTTAGTGAGTTCCATGCTTGCGCAGGTTCATCAAATCCTGGACTTGAGGAGCTATCTTGAATTTGCCAGAGTCTCCCTGCACCGATTCTGGTTGTAGTTGACTTGGGATCGTTTGGGAAATTTGAGTTCCTGGGTTGGAGTATTCGGTTCTGAGCAGTTGAGGGGAGACCAACCTAAGGTGAGCTCTTGATCAGATTTAAATTCATGTTCTATTGGATTCTGTTCTAATTTGGATTGGGATTAAAGCTGTGATGTGAAACTTCCCAGGCTAGGCTTTGGAATGTGCTAGATCTGAAACTTCAATTGATTTGGAGTTGATTTCCTCTCCTGGAAATTCTTGGGATGATTCGAACTAGAATTCTGATGTAGGTTTTGTGGTGGAGCTAGGGTTCCATCAAGGACTTAAACTTCTTAATGAAGTTGTGATTCAGGAACCGAATTGATCATGTGCCATCTTTGGCAATATGGGTTGTTAATGTTTAGTTTAACTTGTTGATTTTGGGATCCTTTAATTTGGATTAAGTGTTAGTTTCAAACACTGATCATATGTATTAACCCCAATCTGATGTGTAGGGATAGTTTATATTTTTATTAAAAAGAATGGGTTGATTGGCGTGGAAATTGGGTTTGGCAGCAACTTGAGTGTGCTTGCCGTGAGCTTTTAGAAGAGCAATCGATTAACCTACGGGTTTGGTTTTATTTGGAATCTAAACCTAATGAGTTAACTCGGTAAATTCGGATTCCAAAACCTATTTGGCATCTAATATGAATAATTAGGGATAATCAAGGCCTAACCATTTTATTATGATTAATTAAATGGAAAGGGACGGATTAGGTTAACCCTAGAACGGATTAGGGATTAATTAACTAGTTACTATTTTTGTAATAGCTAATTAAATCTGTCCTTGATACAGGGACTTGATTTGGATTTTTATTGCTGATATTGGCGGGTGGTTCTCTTCGCATTTGGATTCTTCTCTTTTGGAGGCGGGTACTCTTTGACTTATTTATCTTGATATTGTCATTTTGTTATGTATAGAATGTTATAGATAGCAGTAAGATTCTACGATATCCTTGGTTATTATGTCTGTTCTGGATATTGTTGTTTATCCCTGTTTATTATGCCAGTTCTGGATACTTGTTGTTCATCCCTGAGTTATTCTGCTGTTAGTTCAATACAGTCTCAGGTATTGTCATATCCATTTGTATGCTAGAGATCGTGGTATTGTCTCCTGCATTTGATCTTGAGGGATTGGTAGTGTTCCGGTCAGTATACCTTGTAGGTTACCTGTATTTCCTGTTATAGGATTTCAGACTGAGACTTAGTATACTTGGGACTTGGGAGGGAGGTATGTGTATCTAGCATACACCATCTCTGCATTATTGCATGCTGACCCACGCGGACGTTGTGGACGATGTCCTGACTGGGTACAGGTTGTCACAGCTCTACCCACGCGGACGTTGTGGACGATCCTGACTGGGATTAGGGGTGACACATGTCATTGCATCAGGGTGCTTTATATGTTTGGGGCATGCACCATCCTTGCATTATTGCATGCTGACCCACGCGGACGTTGTGGACCATGTCCTGACTGGGTACAGGTTGTCACAGCTCTACCCACGCGGACGTCGTGGACGATATCCTGACTGGGACTAGGGGGTGACACATGTCATTGCACCATGTGCATACTTTGCATCGTGCATTGTTTGCTGCACTTGATTCTTGCACTTATTTGACATTGCATATACTGGAGACTTGTTATCCTGCTTATATGTCTATTGTTGTTCCATTTGGTATTTATTACCCTCTTTCCAGGTTAGATGGATTCAGGTATGTATCTACCTCAGTATGTTCAGTACTAGTCTTTCCCTACTGTTGATATGAGTCTGTACTAGCTGAACTCTTAGTGTTGGTATAACCTTCTATGCATATCTGTTGGGTATTCGCTGAGCTATGGACTCACCCCGTTGCCATATATGTCTATTTCAGGTTGATGTCTGCGAGGAGATCCCGAGCCGCCAGTCCCCAGCTCCAGAGGAGCTCTTGTTGGTTTTTCGTTGTTTTGATATGGACCCTGTAGTATTCCTATGCTTTCGTTGTGATGTTTTAACCATGTATGCACGTTTTATTGGATGGTATTGTACTTTTGAGTCCTATGTTGGACTTCGTTCGATTTTGGTTTTGATCCTGCCCCCTGGCAGCTCAGGTGAGTTCGGATTTGGTTTTTCGATAGTTATAATCATATAACTGTTGTTTTTGCATATATCTGAGGCCTGAGACCCTTTAAACTGCGTGGTTGTGTTATATTATCTGTGTGTATGTGTAAATTGTCCGCCGGACAGGGGAGGTGCTGTCCGATTTTCTATTGGATCAGCGGCACCTGGGTCTCGGGGCGTGACAGATATACCTAAATCACTCCTATAACATTGGTGATACAACAAGATTAGAGGTTTCGGCATCCAAAATTTCATCTCCTAGCTCAACCCTGTCCATGATATAGGGTTTTCAGAATTCCAAATATGTTAGGTCCATCAGTGAGTTTTGCTCAAAACTCACTGATATACCTAAACCACTCCTATAGCATTGGTGATACAACAAGATTAGAGGTTTCGACACCCAAAATCTCATCTCCTAGCTCAACCATGTCCACTAATATATGGTTTTCAGAATTCCAAATATGGTAGGTCCATCAGTGAGTTTTGCTCAAAACTCACTGATATACCTAAACCACTCCTATAGCATTGGTGATACAACAAGATTAGAGGTTTCGGCACCCAAAATCTCATCTCCTAGCTCAACCCTGTCTACTGATATAGAGTTTTCAGAATTCTAAATATGGTAAGTCTATCAGTGAGTTTTGCTCAAAACTCACTGATATACCTAAACCACTCCTATAGCATTGGTGATACAGCAAGATTAGATGTTTCGGCACCTAAAATCTCATCTCCTAGACCACTCCTATTAGATGTTTCGGCACCCAAACTCACTGATATACCTAAACCACTCATATATAATATGTAATTATATATTAAATCTTTTTATAAAAAAATTTTTTATATTTTTTTATTTGAATGATGGAGGGCCTGAAATAAAAATATTTCAGGCCCACGCTGGGCCTGAATGTATTGATTTCAGGCCCAGCGTGGGCATGAAATCAATACACACTCTTTTTTTTAATTTTGAACCAACGTTTTTTTTAAATTTTTTTTATATATTAATATATTTATTATTATTATTTTATATATATATATATATATATATATATATATATATATATATATATATATTTATTAATATATTTATTAATAAATATCGTGGGATGAGATATTAATATATTTATTAATATTTTTTTATATATATTAATATATATATTAAATATTATTTAATATATTAATTTCTATTAATCAAATATAAAAATTATTTATTTATATTTTTAAATCACGTTGGATGAGATATTTGTTAACTGAAATATTTTTTTTATATTCACCTTACAACGTTTTCAGCGCCGATTTTATATTATATTATTTTAAAATAAAAGTCTGAAAAAGTATCTGCAGTTGTCTCGAAATTTGTTACTGAGAGAGAGAAGGAGAAAGACAGTAGATGACAGGAGGGGTATAAGAGGAAGTTCACTATTATTATATGCGCCTTTTGGTGAAAATGAAACCATGGTATGCTGTTTGGTAAATACCTATTCTTGGGTACGCCTTTTGGTAAATTACCGAATAAACTAATCTTGATTGAGATCATAATTGATGCAATGACCATATTAATATGAAATACCAACTAATGGCTTTATTTTAATTATCAAATAATACTAAAAATATGTATGCCATTTGATAATAATAAATATGCCTCCTATATAAATAGTTAGAAGTCTTTTAAGTATTTTTAAGCCTCAATTAAGTTTTAATTGATAAATTAACTTCCAAAGCTTAAAAAAAAAGTGTTTATCGTTACAAATAATTTTTTATAATTTTGAAATTAAAATTTCTAATGGTTATCATGCTTATGATTTAAATTTATGTTATTATTATTATTCTTATTTACATTTTGTCTTATAAATATTTTGTTTTTATTTGTATTCAGTTACCAGGTACAAGCATTGACGCCATAGAGAAATTATAAATTGGAACGGGAGCAATGTATCTCACCTGTGCTTTCCCACGATGGAAATGCAATCATAGTTATTATATTCGCTATTAAACTTTTTTTCAAATTTTATAATTTTTATGTTCATTAATTTGGTGGTTATTTATTATGGATTTTCAAAAAAATTTCATAGATTATTGAACAGTTAATATATTGACGGTGCGTTTGGTTGAGGGTTATCCATGATAACCTTGATTATCCATCCAAAGTTATCAACAAAAACTTTGTTTGGTTTAGGTAATCAGCGATTCCCAAGTAATGATCGATGCCCGACACGTCAGCAAAAGGGGCATGCAACCAGGAATCGAAAAACCTCCGGGAAGTAAGGTTTTTCTTGATTCCCTGGTTATGGAACTTATCTTTACAAAATTATCCTCCAATATTTACACTTAAGACGAAAATAAGCATTACAATTTATTAACTTCCGAAAGCATTATTCTCGATCAATAAACGACAACGGTGGCCGGCGACCGCCGCCGGCCGCCGGCGGTGGTCCCACCGCCGGCGAGGCGACGATCGCCGACGACCACCGCCGACGACGACCACCGCCGGCGGTGGCCGCCGGCGATCTCGACCACCGCCGGAGACGATCGCCGGCGACCATCACCGGCGACGATCGCCGGCGACCACCGCCGGCGACGATCACCGGCGGTGGCGACTATCGCCGGCGACCACCACCGGCGACGATCGCCGTAGGCCGCCGACCACCGCCGCTCGCCCGCCGAGCGGCGGGCGACCACCGCCGCTCGCCGGTGGCGTCGCCGGTTAGCGTCGTTGGTCGACCGTCGGTGTTGGACACCGATTGTCTACTTGGACACCGATGATCGACGTCGACGCCCTTAAGTCTAAACAAATAAAATTATCTAAACATTTCTAAAGGATAATATGATAAAATATTATATTAAGTTATAGACTATTACCTCCAAACAAATAAGATTTTATTTGATTACCTAACTTAAACCAAACAACTTCAGGTTATATTTCATTCCCCATAATCTTAGTTATGTGATTACTTGGTAGTGACATTACCAAGATTATATATGATAACTTGAACCAAACGCACCCTGAGTATCTGATTTAATTTGTACCGGTTGACTCATAATTAACATAGATTACCGGTTTTCATACCTTTCTTTTCTTGCTGGTTCTAGTATGCCTTACATTCTTTTTATTTTATTTTGTTTTTTTTATTTCAGCTTAGTTGTGGTATTTGATTCATAAAAAACAGCTTATTTGGAAAATATGTAACGGCCGAAAAAATCCTCCCGTTCGATGCCGTAGCGTTCGGGGACGCCGTTGATTTCCACGGCATTTACAATTCCCAACACATACCGTCGATCTAGAGACACTTCTGTGGGTGCACGGCGTGGTCCCGATGCGCAGGGGACATAACTAATGCCGAGAAAATGGTGAAGAAGTTGCGCGAGAGAAGGAACCGGAGGCGTTTGCTGCATCATCAGTGTCGACACGTCAAGCAATGATTGCTGGACGCGTAGAATTAGATGCAGGTAACGTTACTTGTTCTGTCCATATCCATTCAAATCGCTATAAATAAGAACCCAAAGCGATCTTAAGTCGCGTATCCTATTCGCTTCTAATCGACATTTTATCAAACGACATACATGAAAATTTATAATTATAAAAAATCATCCTGAGATTTATTTTTTATTAAAAAGCATATCAAAATTTATGTTATTCCTCTTATATCCTTTCTGTCAACAATTTCCTTTCGCAATTAGATTTCCAAGACATTCGAGCTACGTTTTTAAAGTTTTGATTTTAAAATAAGAGATTGTAGTTCGGATGTAAGTATTCTCAGGACAGGCAACTGTATTTCTCTTTCTCAAAAAGTGATAAATGTGTTATAGTCACGAGCTCATCCCCAGCCCCTGCCCCCAACCAAAATCCTAGACAAATTTATTCGTGTATCCCTCAAGCGGCCTTAAGGGTTTGCGTGGAACTCCACATTGATCAACACTCTCCAGAGAAAGGGTTAGGGAATCTGCAGTACTTTATTTTTATAATGGCTGAAAAAAAGGTGTGGGTGTTTCAGCTTCTTCTTCCTTAGGATTATCGACTAAGGTATATTAGCGAGTTGATTAGGTTAAAATAGTACTATTTCTGGCCATGTTCATAAAAAATTCCATCTTGATTTTGCAAAGCTCAAAATGTTTGGGTTTAATTTTTAATAAATTTTTAATATTTACAACTTGTTGGCCACCTGAGCTTAGTCAAACTAGTCAACCTTGACCTAAAATTACACCAACACTCTTTGCCCAACCTTTGGCCAACTATGACCTGTTAAGATTTTTCGTTGTCTAGTTCCCAATTAGGACTTCCCTCGTGCCAAATGTTTAGCTTCCCGCTAGCCCACCTTGGACTTCACCTAGTTCTTAGCTAAGTCTGCCTAGTCCCACTAGGACTTCCCTATGCCTAACTGCAGTTAGGTTTAGTCTTTATGTAAACTTCCACCGTGCTAATGTGCGATTCTCTTAAATCCACTTGGACTTCACCTAATTCATAACTCAGTCTGTCTAGTCCCACTGGGACTTATGTTTTGCCTAACCCCTAGGTTTAGTCTCTCGGATTCATTTGGACTTTACCTAATTCCTAACTAGGTTTGCCTCGTCCCACTAAGACTTCACCAGTTAAGTTCCTAATCAACCTCGACTTACTTAACTTATTACACACATTTTGTTGAACATCGAAACTCAAACTCCAATCTACTTGAGCTCAGTTAAATTGGTCGATCTTGACCTGAAGATGATTGCACCAATAGACATGATGCCCTATCCACATCAATAATTTAATCATCATAAATATATCCATGAAAATAAAACCCTAATTACTTGATAAATGCATTATCCCTCTTACCGCCCTACTAAATTTTAGGGTCATGATCATAAATAATTACATCATGCATCCTAGGATAAAACCTTGGTTATTATTATTATTTTTGTTTTATTTGGAGGATATTTTGAAAAATGAATGCGATTTAATAATTTAATTAAGTATTTTATGGCTAAGCCTCTGTTCGGCCATATAAAATGGCAACATCAAACTAAGCCTCTCTATTACCGATTTCAAAGCGCCTTCACCCCTCTACTTGCCATAACTTTATCACCCGTTGTTCGTGACTCAACTAACTCGAGCCCCTACCTAGCTAGCTAGCTAGTTGCGATGAACTTTCCTCTCTATTCCGATCACATGCACGAATTCATACGATTCCAAAGCTATACATTGATTCGAGGTGTTCTAAAATCTTCAACTTAAATTTTGATGAGGGACTATTCAATATTTTTAACCATCTAATTGATCGATAATCCAAAATTTACAAATTATCGACCCAAACATATGTCTCGGAAAATCTGCAAAAAAAGTATAATATTATTTGCCATTCTTGTTTGTCATGTGCATGCGTGAATAACTACAATATTCAGTATACAATGAATTAATTTGTGCAGATTTCAAACAAATGCATGTTTGCTAGGGCTGTTATGGCCCAACATAATCCGCAACGCAAGAACAATTCAAGAAATGCCATTCTTAATTAGGAATCAGAGTTTTTTCATCCTCTCTTTCTGATTTCAACTTGAAACACCAAAGGGTTGCAACCTCATCGAGATTTTATTTGTCTAGACAAGAGTTGAAGGATCACAGACTACAATTTCTGTAATATTCATGCATTAAGGTTCTTATATTATACTGGTAGTCTGGTAGAAATACATAAGATATTCACGAAAAATAGTTTTCAAAATGAAAAATATATTTATGTATATAACAAATCTATTTGAGTTGACTATCTCAGTCATCTCAACTGATCTGTTTGGTCCAATCATGCTATTCAAGTTGATCACTCACTACACCAAAATAGGAGATGTGCAACGGTTCATTATGTGATTTGCGACGGTTCAAACCGTTATTAACCATTTGCAACAGTTCGGAAATCGCCGTTATTTATAATGCCGCCAGCCATTTTGCGACGGTTTTGAGCAATCGCTGGGACAACCGCCACAAGATATTTTGCGGCGATTTGTGTGGCGGTTGAACCGCTACGAATCACTTTACTAAAAATCACGCTAAAAGTTTAGCAATGGTTTGAAAACCACCGCAAATGGTTAACAGCAACGGTTTTCAAACCGTCATAAATGATTAATAGCGGTGGTTTTTGAACCACAGTAAATAATTAATAACGACGGTTATTGTAGCATTTTGAACCGTCGCCACGAGTTATTTTGCGACGATTTTGATGGTGATTAAACCGTCGCAAATCACTTTGTTAAAAAAGCACATTATAAGTTTAGCGATGGTTTCCGAACCGTCACAAATGATTAATAGCAACGGTTTGTTAACCGCCACAACTTGCTACCCTAATCATAATTTTTTATAGCGATTTCAACCGTCACCAATTTTATTAGCATGAAATTGCTAAAATTATTACGACGGTTTATGAAATCGCCGCTATTAGTTAACATTATGCTCAACCAATTTGTTGCAATTTGAAATTGTCACAACTAATTTATATAGGTGTTTTTTGAACTATTACTACTAAATTTAATTCAAAAGGTATTAAGAAAAAACCAATGCATAAAATACAAGTTTATCTTGCTAAAGTCTAAGCAAATACAAATCCTTAACATAAAATAATCTTAACATCAGTAAACCTGTAATCTAAAGATAAAAAGATTAAAGATTAGATGATGATGATGGTCCTTTATTTTGGGATTCATGACTAGTCTCGGAAGAGCACTTTGCTTCTAATGGTGAGTCTATGTCTGTTGCCTGAAATTAGATAAAACGTCAATATTAAAAGTATGATCATGTAAAAGGTGTTATAAAAATAAAGATGTTATATTAGACAAAACTTAATTCCTAGAAGAGACATACTACCTACACAAAAAATTATATGATGAATGCATACAACAAGTATAAAATGAGTACTTTTGACCTAATAGAATAGAAGTGTAAAAAATTTAAAGATTGAACTTAAAGATATGACATTTAGATCTAATCAATATTTCATGATCCTATCTCAAATGCAAACAAATGCCAAGAAAAGGAGAGAGAAGAGCCACCAATCACTGAAACTCTACTTAAATTTATTAGAATTTGCCACCCTTTAGAACTCTAATACTAATTGCTAAATACAATCAATATGACACAGATGAGGCTCCTTTAGAATAAGACAAGTGCCATCAATATTAACAAACAATATTACAAGACATTTTGGAAGTAACAATTTTTTACAAACAGCTAATTATTGAGCTCCCTTTAGAAACATAGATAAGGGCTAGAATCCATCGAGCTCCTCCCTGATCTGATCGATATTAGGTGTCTATCGTATTCTAAAGGCTGCATTTATTAGAATTACAATATGACAATTTGGCAATATGACAATATTACACCAAACATAGATAAGGGCTAGAATCCATTGAGCTCCTTTAGAATACTCCCTTTAGAAACATAGACAAGTGCCACATGTAAATCTAATCGATATTTACAAACACTATTACAATATGACACCCTTTAGAATATGCCAAAGATTGACTCATGGTTCATGGTTGAAAGCTACCTTCATCATGCAGCCTTCTAGAGCACCTCCCATAGTCAACTACTACCTTGCACTAAGAACTCAACTATACAATTCTCACCCTAATGCCAATTAACCTCAAGATAAAAAGGTATAAGGAATAGGAGAAGCTTATGTTGGCTTCGTCGGGAGGCTCGCGTAGTTTGTTACGTCAGCTCCAAAAGGAGATATGCCATCGAGCTCCTCCCTCTATAAATGTATATACTCAATTCCTCCATCTATCAATTTTCCGTTGTTTTATCAGATGAAGCTCATTGAATGTAAGATGAGCTAAATATGCTCTAAGCAATATCTACATGCAATGGATAAGGCACCACCAAGAAATCTTACCTCGTTTGTCTAGCTTCTAAAAGACAAGTGCATGGCAAATAAGACGAACAACAAATCAGTGGGAAAACGTATAGAAATAGTACTGCGCTAGAATTAACAAACAGCAAAATTAAATGATAAACAGACAAAACAACCTATAGCGGCAAACACATGTATGAGTAATAGAGTATGACGAACAACGAAAATAGTATTGTGCTAGAATTAAATGATAAAAAATTTGCTAACAAATAGAAAAAAAAAATTGGTAGGTTTGATAGTTAAAACTATACCTGATTGGCTTGTAAACCAGTGGGAAATTAACCAACTTGTTGACTCATAAAAAAGGTCATTAGATCTTGCAACAATTTTAACTGTAGCTTCAAGCTCTCGTGTTCAGCTCTTGATGAACCATCAGATTGAACCGAGCCTCCCGAGTGAGATGATGACTCAAGTTGGGATGGACAGACACCAAATTCCATGTCTCGAACAGATCCTAGGTGCTCTTTCCCAAAGACTTTCACAAATACTTCATTTGCAGAAGATCCTTGACTAATGTCCTTTTCTAAATCTTCCTATCGACATTAAATGAAAATTATGATGTCTAAGCATAAATTACATATTTAGAAACAATATAAACACTCAAAACATCCAAAATATATTTAAGACTTACATTCTTTTTTTGGGCCTCATCATTGACAAAAGATCCATCGTTCTTTGTCTGAACAACAAGATACATTTCCCCTCTACTATATTTTCTTCTTGTTTGAGTTTCCTTACATTGTGCGATAACATTAATTAGATCTAAAACCCACCAAATCATTTTGCTAAAATTAGCAATATCAACAATAAGAGAATAAAATATATGTACCAGTTCGTGTTATTTTCTGATGAGTGTCTTTGATCCAAGAGTGTAAGGAATTGTTTGCCGCTTTCTATTAGTAGAATTTTTTTCATTCAATGTCTACACATTAATATATACGTAGATTAACAAACTAATGGACATAACTAAGAGTTGATAACTCATAATATTAAAAAAGTATGGGAATAATGTCATTATATTATTGTACTACCTTTCCTTCAGCACTTAATTTATATTCCAAAAAGGCTACCTAATTCTCCTTAGGAATCCCATTAGGGTGCAAGTTGATATTTTCTTCCCATCTACGCTCTGGTTGGTAATGACTTTGAAATACTCTGCATTTGGTGTCTCTCCATTTTTTTGAAAGACTTCCAATGATATACTTCTTTTGGAGATAATCATCAACAATAAATTTTTTCCTTTAAATCAAACACAAAAAAAATTATCAAACAATACCAAGAAGTTCAAATTTATGCAATTAAGTATTATTCAAACCTGGATATTTCTTTTATATATGTTTTCCTTATAATCCAAAGGAACTTTATGCCAAGTGTTATATATTATAGGGAAGTTGTTAAAATTACTACCAACATGTCCCAAATATCCTCCCAGTAAGCCACCAGAATCTCCAATTGGTTGATGCTTATCATTCCATTCAGTAATTATCCGTTTTCCAGTTGCAAGTGCAACTACATCGTGCACTTTGAGTTGTTGTTCTTCTTTGTTACCTTGCTCATCTAAAAATAAAATCATATTCAAAATTAACATAAAATAGATCAATAAGTAAATATAAAAAAGCAAATAAAATTTAGTAAGTAAAAAATCACAAACCAATCACATCAACTGTCCACACGGTTTTGGTCCTACTCTTGGCAGTCGTTAAAGCTTCTTCCTCTTCATGATCTCTTAAAACTTCTTCCTCTTCAAGATACCTTAAAGCTTGGTCCCCAAGATCTCCTTTTGTAATGTTTGAGAGACTTTGGGAATTGCATTGCTCAGGTTGGTGGGAAGAAGTTCCATTCTTAGTAGATGAACTAATGTGAACTATAGGTGCGCTCTGTGTAGAAATTTGAGATACTTTTTCAAGTATAGGTGCGTTATGTGTCGAATGACACCTAGGAGGATGTCTCTTTGTCCTAGGCATATCTGAAATTGTTTTTACAAAATACAGATTGTGCAAAATACAAATATTATAATTTCACACACATATACATATATAATGATAACATGTAGCATGAAAACTATTTTATAACAAAAATGTTCAAGTAAAGTTTGTATAACAAAAATGGAAAAACACAATATGATAATCAAGTTCAAGTCATTTCTTTCACATAACCATATCCTCATTTACATCATCATCAACATTCCCAATAATAGTAGAACTTTGAGGTTCATCATCCGTAGTCATTCTTGCTAATTGCAAAATATCATCTGAGAAATAGTTTTCTAGGTTTTGGGGTGGATATGCCTCATTACATGGCATAATTCCTTCAACATCTTCACCCATGTCATAAAAATCCTTTGGCATTAAGTGAATCGGTATGCACCAATTTTTTTGCTTCTCATCATCCACATAATAAACCATTTGAGCTTCAGAAACATTGATATATGACTCATCATCTTGATGTTCCCCAGTATGTATTAACCTTGCAAAGTTAATAGAAGTAAAGCCCAACTTGTCTTTTTGTATGCCTCTAGGATTCGTCGTGTTGGCCCATTGACATTTAAACAAGGGAATCCTAAAGCCATTATATACAAGCTCAATAACATCGATCAACTTTCCATAGTAAGGAACCTCTCCAAAATTCATTTGGGTATCCCACTTACTTGAGTAACTCCTTGTTCCAAAGTTGCCAAAAACTCCACTATTTTGAGTTTTTAATCCATTGTCTCGAGACAAAGTTCGAAATTTGTATCCATTAGCATTGTATGCAGAGAATCTTGTAGCTTGGTCATAAGGTCCTTGAGCAAGACTGATAAGAATGTCTTTATCTAATTCAGGAAGATTATTGAGATTATTGCGAATCTAAATACAAGATTATATGTGTGTTAGTCATATGTATATTTAAAAAATATGAAATATGCATGCAATGAGGTATTTATAACTCACACGATCAGAGAACCAACCAACAAACTCCCTATGAACCTTCTTGTGTATCTCAGAAGTATTCCTTTTACGACTCCTTAGTTGTCTTTTCACAACATGTCGAAATGCCCTACATATTTAGACCATATTAGATTCTAAAATAGGAAATTCTAATAAATAATGTCAGCACAAAAATTACTCACTCAAGATAAGGATTGACTATTGGGCAGTTGATTAACACATGCCTATGAGTTTGCAACTTCTCTATCGAGGTCAGAGTAAAATATGTAGATCCACCAACCAGTTCCCCTATTTGAGGAAATAGTTCAGATACTCGTGATTTGGGCTCTAATTTGTATGCTCATCATTCACACGACTAGGTCGATTCCATCTTGTCTCGATATTGTCTAGATACCTTGAACAAAAAGTAAGAATCTCTTGAGCAAGATAACCTTCAGCTATAGAGCCTTCTGGTCTTGCCTTATTGCGTACATATGATTTCAGTTGTCCTAAGTACCTATTAAATCAAAATAGACCATAAGCAGTATAAATAATAATCCAATATAGCATCAATAAAATGATATTTATCTCCAAACCTTTCTATAGGATACATTCATCGGTAATAGACAGGACCTCCAAGCTTAATTTCTTCAACAAAGTGAACAACTAGGTGAACCATAACTGTGAAAAATGATGGAGGGAATAACATTTTCATGTGGCATAAAATGAGTACAATTTGATCTTGCAATGTGTCTAAATCCTTAATCAATAACACTTTCCCACATAAGCTCCTAAAGAATGAGCACAACTCAATCAACACTGCTGAAATGTCTTCCGGCAAACTTGTTCGCAAGACTAGAGGTAGAAATTACTCCATCAGTATATGATTATCATGACTTTTCAACATCCCACATATCTTAAGATTATCCACATCAATGCACCTAGAAATATTGCTTGAATAACCATCTGGAACACTAATGTTCCTTAAAGTTGTTAGAAATCATTTCTTCCCTTGATTAGTCAAGGAGAAGATAGCTGGAGGATACTTTGCATTATCATCTAGCCAAAGGCCACGTTTACAACCCATATCCTTAAGGTCTCTTTGAGCATTGACATGATCCTTTGACTTTGCATTGTCATTTAGCAAAGTGTAGATTACATTATCATAAACATTCTTCTCAATATGCAATACATCAAGATTGTGGCGCAACAAGTTATGCTTCCAATATGGAAGCTCAAAGAAAATGTTTTTCTTCTTCCATTGTTGAGTACCTTGTGTGGCTTGTCCACTACGTTTTCTTTTCCCCTTTTCTTCTATTGCAAGTTTTCGACCAAATGTGACATTAATGTCCTTGATTTGTTCAAGAATATCAAGACCAGATAATTTCTTTGGTGGATTCCGAAATTCTTGTGCTCTATTAAATCAAGCCTTATTCAATCTAAATTTGTGCCTTTGATCAAGAAAACGACGATGACCCATAAAACACCATTTCCTACTATACGGAAGACAGTAGGGAATTGAGTCAAAGTTGCAAGATGGATAAGCAAGTCCAGTGTATGTATTCCACCCAGAGAGAGTTCTAAGACCAAGGAAGTTACTAAATGTCCACATCAAAGCTGCATGCATTTTGAACATCTGTCGCTCGAAAGAATCATATGCATCGACACCATCAATCCATAACTCCTTCAACTCTTTGATTAAAGGTAGTAAGTGCACATCTATATCATTTTCCGACATTCTTTTACCAGGAATTATCATTGAAAGAATAAAAGAAGTCTGCTTCATACATACCCAAGGAGGAGTGTTATAAGGAATGAGAATAACCGGCCAAATGTTGTAATTTACATTCATACTACCAAAAGGATTAAACCATCAGTAGCTAATCCCAGACGAACATTTCATGGATCCTTTGCGAATGAACCGTTTGTTAAATCAAACATCTTCCAAGCTTCTGAATCTCTAGGATGCCTCATCATGCCATCATTCTTAGTATCCATGGCATGCCATATCATATCTTCAGTAGTTTTTGAAGACAAACAATCTGTGCAGGCGAGGTTTCAGTGGAAAGTAACGAAGAACTTTTGCAGGCACCTTTTTCCTTGTATTGCCATCACTAGATGCTTGAGTCTCACCATCCTTTGTTCTTGATTTCCATCTAGACTTGTTATAAATTTTATATATTTCTTTATCTTTATCTTCACCCCAATAGAGCATACAATTATTTGGGCATGCATGTATCCTTTCATAGTTCAAACCGAGCTTGGAGATAGTTTTCTTTGCTTCATAAAATGAACTTGGAATCTTGGCATGTTCAAATGCATCATGTAAGAGTTTTAATATCATTATCATCGCCTTGTCCCTCATCCCACACAGACATTTAATATGGTACAACTTAACCAAAAAAGAGAGTTTTGAATACTTAGTACACCCTACATATAAGGGTTGTTCTCTGTTGGGGCAATCGGCCCTAAAATGATCTGGAGAATCATAGGGTTTTGATGTGTGGTCAATATGGTTAAGTTAGGATTTGTTGTTGGACTAATATGTGTACATGAGTGTGCAGGTGTACAGGTACACATGGACTTAGTTGATGTCTTCAGGTGAAGGATGGCATGGAGGCAAGCTGAAGGCTTGTGTGCGCATCCGAGGGACCGTGGATAACAGGGACGATGAGCAGAGGGACGCGGACTTCGAGGCGTACGTGAAGGATGGCATGGAAGCAAGCTGGAGGCTTGCGTGCGCATCCGAGGGACGAAGATGAAGAGGCATGAAGGCAACAGTCGAGGCTGCTGGTGAAAAGTCGACCAGGTTGTGAGGGTCCTAGTGTGAGTCGTTGTGCCTTGTGTGGCTTGTCCACTACGTTTTCTTTTTCCCTTTTCATCTATTGCAAGTTTTCGACCAAATGTGACATTAATGTCCTTGATTTGTTCAAGAATATCAAGACCAGATAATTTCTTTGGTGGATTCCGAAATTCTTGTGCTCTATTAAATCAAGCCTTGTTCAATCTAAATTTGTGTCTTTGATCAAGAAAACGACGATGACCCATAAAACACCATTTCCTACTATACGGAAGGCAGTAGGGAATTGAGTCAAAGTTGCAAGATGGATAAGCAAGTCCAGTGTATGTATTCCACCCAGAGAGAGTTCCAAGCCCAGGGAAGTCACTAATTGTCCACATCAAAGCTGCATGCATTTTGAACATCTGTCGCTTGAAAGAATCATATGCATCGACACCATCAATCCATAACTCCTTCAACTCTTTGATTAAAGGTTGTAAGTACACATCTATATCATTTCCCGGCATTCTTTTACCAGGAATTATCATTGAAAGAATAAAAGAAGTCTGCTTCAGACATACCCAAGGAGTGTTATAAGGAATGAGAATAACCGGCCAAATGCTGTAATTTACATTCATACTACCAAAAGGATTAAAACCATCAGTAGCTAATCCCAGACGAACATTTCGTGGATCCTTTGCGAATGAACCGTTTGTTAAATCAAACATCTTCCAAGCTTCTGAATCTCTAGGATGCCTCATCATGCCATCATTCTTAGTATCCATGGCATGCCATATCATATCTTCAGTAGTTTTTGAAGACAAAAACAATCCTTGTGGGCGAGGTTTCAGTGGAAAGTAACGAAGAACTTTTCCAGGCACCTTTTTCCTTGTATTGCCATCACTAGATGCTTGAGTGTCACCATCCTTTGTTCTTGATTTCCATCTAGACTTGTTATAAACTTTACATATGTCTTTATTTTCATCTTCACCCCAATAGAGCATACAATTATTTGGGCATGCATGTATCCTTTCATAGTTCAAACCGAGCTTGGAGATAGTTTTCTTTGCTTCATAAAATGAACTTGGAATCTTGGCATGTTCAAATGCACCATGTAAGAGTTCTAATATCATTGTCATCGCCTTGTCACTCATCCTATACGGACATTTAAGATGGTACAACTTAACCAAAAAAGAGAGTTTTGAATACTTAGTACACCCTACATATAAGGGTTGTTCTCCATCTATTGCTAGCTCCTCAAATTCTATAGCTTGATGTGGTTTGTGAGGTATGTTCGATGTCTGTCTTTCAGCTCTCTCAATTTCTTCATTTGATGCCAATGGTACTTCACTTGTGTGTTGCCTATCAACCCCGAAAGCATCTTCTATCATGTTGCGAATTGGATCTTCATTAAGCACAACATCTTGAACGAGATCCAAAGCATCACTATTTGATATATTACTTGTTTCTCCGCTACTTGACTCCCCATGGCAAAACCAAATTGTGTACCCTTTTGGAAATTGAGTACAGATTAAGTGATCATACATTACTTCCCTAGATTGCCATTTTTTAAAACCACATCGTGCACAAGGGCATATTATTTTGCCATCAACTGAACTATGTTCAAAGGCAAAATCAATAAAACCCCTAACCCCTTGTTCATACTCAACTGAATTTCGCGGCTTAGTTATCCATGACTTATCCATTTTATTGTTGTTAGAATTGTCCTATTGAATTCAAAAAAAAAAATATTCAATGGAATACTTGTATATAAACTATTACTACTTTGATAAGAATAGGTATTGGTGAATCTTATAAAAGAAGATTATAACAAAAAAACATACAATCTAACACTTGTATGAACAAACCAAAATATCAACCTCCCCAACTCCAAACACTATAAATTTTAAAAATGCATATAAGAACTCAAAATTGTGTCAAGACAATTGAAAAAAAAAAAGTTACATTATCAATAAGTTACCATGAATTCAATCTAATGAAGTGGATAAAGCTAGCTCTAATTGGTGAAAAATTTTAACAATTTCAGAGTTGTCTCTCTTGGTGTTTGTAGGATGCTCATGACTTTTTGAATGTTTTGCTCAATGAACTTGCTGACATTCCGGAGAAAGAGTGCAATAATGCAAAGTCTTCTCCTAAAGGCTTATCTTCGTTAGATAAAGTTGCAAATGGTTCAAACAATTCTTTAGCAAATGGTGTAAAAAAAGAACCCATTGTTACATGGGTACATAAAAATTTTCAGGTAAGTCAAGTCATCATATATATTTCTCTGATAATAGTAGATACATGTCACAACCAACCCCTTTATTGTCATCAACATTTCCTCTTTTTACTCAGGGTATTTTAACGAATGAAACAAGATGCCTACGGTGTAAAACTCTTACTGCAAGAGATGAGACATTCTTTGACTTAAGCTCGACATCGAACAAAACAGTTCCATAACAAGTTGTCTACAGAATTTTGGCTCAACAATGACTTTAAATGCAGAGGAAAGTTCTTTTGCGATAAATGTTGCAGGTGATCAACATGACTTCTATAATTTAAAGTATACTTATTTCACCTTAAGTAGCCATCATACTTTGCTTTTACCTTCATTTCAGTGGCGGTCTGACTAATAGTCTGCAGGTGCTAAATTTTGTATGTTCAGCACAGAGTGAAATCAGAATGCTGTGTTCCGTTTCTGCCGATTGGCTGAGAGGGATGAAATTCCGATTGTCTGTTACTTATGCGAATAAATTATAAGGAAGAAGATAGGGTGAGAGGGAGAGAGGGATACCTGCTATGGAGGATGGCGATGGTGTGTGTGAGCCGAAAACCGCGAGATGGCGAGGGTTTGTGAGGAAGCGAGACGACGAAGACCGCGAGATGATGAGACCGCGAGATGGCGACGGTGAACGATGAATGACGAACGGTGAATGTCGAATGGTGAAGGCAAGCACAAATGTTTTGGTGAGGGCGAGCGTGCGAACATTTTGGTGAGGAAGCGGTGAGGAGGCGGCGGTATTTAGGTCGCAAACTTTTTTTTAGAGGCAAATATTTAGTGCGCTTCCAAATATTTCATCCGTCAATACTTTTTATTTTTTTCATTTTAAAAAATAAGAGTGAAAATAAAGAATTAAAATTTAGAATGAACTATTATGTTAAAAAAAATAAAAAATCTAATTTGTCAAAAAAAAAATTTAGAATGATAAAGATTAAGATTTTATAAATTTATGAGTAATCAATCAATAGAAAAATTAATCATTTAAGTATTTTATCAGTTTATTAAATATTAATAGTTAATAATATAGATTAGTATATTTTGTATATGTATGATTATATACTCAAATTAATGGATAGTAAAATTATCTGTTTTATTTATGTTGAATATTAAGTGAAATTAATTTAAATTATACTAGTTATATCTCATAATTAAGGGGAGATATATAACATTGTGGCGCTTATAAGGGGACTATTCATGGCTAGTTGAGAGATTGCGAAGAAGGTTATATAATAATTTACATATAAATATAAATTGACATCAAATCATTTTCTAATTAATTTTTAATTATTTTTTATTTTAAATCGAATCTTCTTTAAAATAATTTATATATAAGTTACATATAAATATAAACATCGTTGGAATTAATATAATTTACATATAAATATAAACTTTAAAATTAATATAATTTACATATAAATATAAACTTTAAACTTTGAGATGATTTTGTAACCGCCGTTATATTTATAATTAAAAAATTTTGCGACGGTTATACAAACTGCCGCTATAATGCAGTTTTTATGGCAGTTCTATAAAAACCGCCGCTATAAGTAATTTTTTTACGGTGGTTGTGTAAATCCGTCGCGAAATGTTGACATAAAATGAGACCGCCGTATAAACTACCACTAGACTACGATAAATTAGCGGCGGTTAACATAAAACTGTCGTTAAATTCTATTAATTTGCAGCGGTTGCCAACCCGCTGCAAACACTGTCGTGAAATAGTTATTTTGCGGCGGTTCATCACAACTATCGTAAAACAACCGCCGCGAAATTGCCTTTTTAGTGTAGTGACTCCAACTTACTCAACTAGTCAACTTGTTATATAAGTGCTTTGATTGACTCAATTTGATTTGTCCAACTCATCTGATTAACCTAACCAACTTAAGTATCCTACTTAGTTTAACCACCTTGACTGCCCTACTTAGTTCACTTGACCCATGTTTGAACCAACTGAATTGTTGATCTAGCTAGCTCAATTAACTAATTAACTTATCTTGCCCACCTCTTTGGTATATATAGAATAGTTATTAACTCAAGGAAAGCCACCATATATTTTGAGATCATTGTTTGCTACAAGATAAATATATCATCAATATTTACTGAATTTCCCTTTAGTTTTTTTAATCATTTTAATTCCTCAAATATATTAAATGAGTCCCAAGTCACAATGTTCAAGTCCCAGTCTTGGACCCTGCATTGGCTACTAGCTACCATCATGCTCATCCTCTCTGTCATCCATTTCAGAGTCCAGACTTGAAGTTTGTCCATGCCTGTCTGTGTCCATGATTGCAAGCGAACAATACACCTTCTTCTTCCTCCTCCTTAGCAAAAACTTTAGCTACTGCTTGTACTTCCAAGCAAAGAAAGGTCCTGTTTGACCACAATTAATCTCAACTTGCATCTTATTGAATTACAACGATGGATTGTTCTTGTTATTCTGACATTGACAGCTTGGGCAAATTATAAATACTGACAGGATGCTCTCTCTCCAATATAAAACTCACCTGATCAAAATTCAAAAGATTATTGGAGTTGTTCGTCTCCCTCCCTTATATATATATATATATATACTGGCTCTTCTGTAGCATTGGCTTAACCACATGTTTAAAGCTTTTTGTTTCAATCATAACCACTACGTACTACCTTTATCGAACCTTTTGGTTGTATATTGTTTCCTTTGTTCCCTTGTCCATTTACTGATGAAGAAAAATGTGCCTGTTTCCGAGTGGGGGCTTTCTCTGTCACGGCCAAGAAAGAACTCATTAAGCTT
Source organism: Boesenbergia rotunda (assembly GCA_024364735.1). Taxonomy (NCBI): domain Eukaryota; kingdom Viridiplantae; phylum Streptophyta; class Magnoliopsida; order Zingiberales; family Zingiberaceae; genus Boesenbergia; species Boesenbergia rotunda. Next base: position 95,737 of record JAGFNQ010004204.1, read on the forward strand.
CGAGTCGACAACTTAGAAAGGGAGACATGAACCAAATCAAGCTGTTGCAGTCAGATATATAGGACATTAATGCACTAGATCAAGATCAGAACTGGGGCAAGAGAACATGCATGGATGGGCCAAACACAATATGGTGCCATGGAAAGGGTGTGGACCCCAACATGTGTGGTCTCTCTGAGGTGGCATGGTAGGTCCCCCACCTCGGTCAATTGAGTTTCCTGTAGACTAGTGCGAGGTGAGGGTGACGATGATTTGACTCGGTTAATTGATAACCTGAAATAAATTTTGAACGATCGAGTTCAAAATGTCATATTGGGTATCTATCTGTATCATAAATTCTCAATTCATATTTGATGTTGTCTTCTTCTTCTTCTTCCTCCTCCCCCTCCTTTCTTCTTCTCCTGTATGCTCCATCCACCTTATTATCTTCCTCCATAATCCATGCCATTCATGCTTCCACACGAGCCACGTACCCCTTTATTTGGTTCCCTTTGAAGCAATGGCACAGTGGTAGCAATCCACAGAACGGCAAGTGCATGCTTTTCCCCTGCTCTTCCCATGATGATCTCCGGCCACCACCACCAGGCAACACTAGTCCATGTGCTCCGTCTTCCTCTGCTTTAAACAAAAGAAAAGCAAAGAAAAGAAAAGAAAAGAAAAGGAAAAAAAAAAGAATCCATCTCCAATGCTTCCGTCCACGTGCCGTCTAATCAAGCATCCATACCTTCTTCTTCCTCTGCCACTCCACATGTTCTCCGGCCACTCCGCCTCCTCCTCTTTAAACCCCTCCTCCTCCTTGCTCTCGCTTTCCAGTAGCTAATCAACACGATCATGACCAACTCTGCCTCCCAAACCACTTCCAGTACTTCTTCTTCTTCTTGCTCTCGATCCTGGTAACGCTAGCTAGTTAGCTCATCAATATATTCATCGCAAAAGTTATTTGGATTTTTTTCATCATTCGGCGGCGGTCGATATGGCATTCAGGTCCGTCAGCGAGGACTCGCTCCGGAGATACGTGACGTACGCGAGCGAGCGGTGCATCCAGGAGCTGCTGTCGGCTTCCGAGACGAGCCGCGCCGGCGGCGGCGACGGTTGGAAGGTTTTGACATTCGAGAACGGGGTGGAGATATCCAAGCGGCGGTCCAGCTCGCTTCACGTCTTCCGGAGCCGGTGGCTCCTCCAGTCGGTCTCGCCGGAGCAGTTCATCGTCGTCGCCAACGCCATCGACGCCGCCAAGGTCGGTCGATCGGTTTTTTCCTACTTAATTTTTCAGTCAGTTTAATTTCACTCAGTTGCCAAATTTAATAAAACAGCTTAAAATAATAATAAATAAATAAAAATAAATTGAGAAGCAGCAATGGGATCCAGATCTGGCGGAAGCAAAACACATCAGGGATCTCGCCGACAACCTCAGCATCATCGGGTTGCGGTTCGGCGACGCATCGAAGCCTCTGTTCAAGAAGAGGGAATTCATTGTCTACGAGCGTCGAGAGACTCTGGACGACGGCACTTTGGTGGTCGCCGTGGCTTCTCTGCCCAAGGAGATCGCCGCAGGACTGCAGCCCAAGAACAGTAACTCCATTCGAGGGCTGCTGCTTCAGTCTGGCTGGGTGGTCGAGAAGCTTGAAGATGACTCTTGCATGGTCACCTACGTTGTTCAGGTGCATGCACAAATTTCTCGAGTTCATCTCATTAATTTCCTTTTTGCATGCATTTCGTTTAATTTAGTTTGTATTTTTCTTCCTTTTTCTTTTGGTTTAGTTGGATCCTGCGGGTTGGTTGCCCAAGTGCTTCGTCAACAGGCTGAACACCAAGCTGGTTATGATCATAGAGAACTTGAAGAAGTTGGCACAGACTTGCCCAATGGCTGAAAGGATGTGAATGTACATTTCAATAGTATAAACAATAAAGAAAGCTATTAATTCATGGATCTTCAGATCAAATTCTGCCTCAGTATTTCCAGAACAAAGCAATTATATTGTTTTTGTAATCAGTAATATTGCTGAGTTTTTTTTAGGATAATCTTCTCTTTTTTTTTTTTGCCAAAAGGGATTTTATGCTTTATTTAAGTTGGCAAAACATAATTCTACATTAAATTTTACTTTTGCCAGCTCAATATATAAATCTGACATTGTTGGCCTTTGCGAAAATAAATTCATTACAAAAAATAATAAAAAATTGCTTTGCACAGATTTCTATTTCCACCATGATTTATCATCCACCCAAACTCATAATTGGCTTTTTGTTCTTAAAGGTTATATTTATGTATTTATTTTGTCATCTTTTCTATTGACTTTTTCTTTTGTTGTAATAGATCCCTAACTACTGCATTACGTTGTAATTGTTGATATAGGAATTGTACAAAATATTTAGTTTATATTTATAATAATGTAAGTCATTATTTTATTTAATTCAATTTTTTTTTTAAGGATGGCATATATTGGTTAATCAATTATTATAAAATTCATCAGGTTAGATGATTTTGTTCGTAAAAAATTTAGTTAAATTTGTTTATATATAAATTTTAAATCATATACACATGTTATTCGTTCATAAGAAATATTGTAGAAAATATTTAAATAAAATATTTCTAAATAAACTAAAAAATAAATAACATATATATTATTATAATTTAATAGTAGAAAAAGAGAGAATTGTCTTGTAATTTATTTTATCAAACACCCCTATTTATAAGATAAGTGGAGTAGTGTAAAAATAGAAGAATATAATGATTAATTATCAATCAACAATCAAATTAATCATCTATTATAGCACTACCTCTTAGATGATTAGGGATGGCAATGGGGCGGGTCGGGGACGGATTTGCCGTCCCCATACCCGTCCCCGAAGTAAATCTCCATCCCCGAACCCGTCCCCATCCCCGCCTCTACTTAATCGGGGAATCCCCGTCCCCGAACCCGCGGGGAGTAAATCTCCATCCCCGTCCCCATCCCCGCTAGAAATATCTATTTTTTTCCAAGATAAAAAAAAATGGGATTTCCCAAAAATAGTTGTAAAAACAATGGGATTTCCAACTTATGGGAGGCGGCGAGTGACTAGTGAGCGATACTCATTAGGGTTTTCACACATCTTTAATATTAACATTATTAAATTATTTTAATAATTATTAATATTTTATTATTAAATAAAAATATCGGGGCGGGTTCAGGGATGGAGATAGCATCCCCATACCCGCCCCAATTTATTTCGGGGATTTTTAAAAATCCCCGAACCCAAATCCAAACCCGATAATACCTCTCCAAATCCGCCCCGTTTCGGATTTTCCCCGCGGATATCCAAATCCGCGGAGAAAATTGCCATCCCTATAGATGATTGATGGAAATTCCAATGTTGCATCGTTAAAACGATTGCCCGTAAAACTTAATAGGAAAAATATGAACGAAGAAAAAAAAGTACAACAGTAGATATTTCCTTTGATTTTAATCACTAAAGACCCTTTAATGGATGTATCTCTATCTTGCGCATCAATTTCTTGAATGTTGATGTCGACAATACTTTTGTGAATAAATCAGTTATATTATCGCTAGAATAAATTTGCTAGACATCAATATCACCGTTAATCTTTTAAAATTCATATGTGTAAAAGAATTTTAGCGAAATATGTTTTGTTCTATCCCCTTTAATACATTCTCCCTTTAGTTGTTGTTAGTTCACATATTTCTTGAATATGTAGTGTCATGGATCTGAACCATATACATTCTCGACTTCTTTTATACATTGCAATAACTTTAGAGTGATTTGACAATGCCGCTATTAAAGTTTGTTTTGTTGATTTCCATGATATGGCAATGCCTTCTCATGTAAACACAATCTGTTGTACCACGAAAGTAACAAAATATGTGTTTTACACTATTTCAATGTCTTCAGGTTAGAAAATAGCTATCTTTGGCTAAAAAGTTAACATAAAATGTAATATCTATACAAATGCAATTTGCAAGATGATAATGCATCAATTGCACTGAGATATGATACTTTTGAACCAATGATATTGAAACTTCCGTGGGGCCGGGCCGATCACCCCAAGTTCAATTTGTCTGCTGCCTGGTTCATCATATTTTTTTAACCAATGATATTTTCTCCATCTTACGAGTCGACGAAAAGGATCTTTCTTAGTATCAAGTGATCAAACAACCATTGGGGAAGGCAATGGATGTGCTTTGTCTATATAAAAGCATTTTAGTATTTTTTTTTGTGTGTATGAGGACTAATGAATAAATATATTCTTTCAAGTAAATGTTCAATTAGCAATCCATGACAAAATTGTGTCTTTCTTAAGTCTTTCATCTCAAATTTACTTTTTAAATAATCAACAGTTTTGTTGACTCTTCGGGAGTCCCTATAAAATTTAGATTATTGACAAATACTGCCATAATTGCAAAACCTTCTTTCATTGTTTTTGTAAAAATGCCTAGACAAATAACATTATTTGCATAATCTTCTTATAATAAATATTCACCTAGATGATTGTACCACATGCGCCCTAATTATTTTAATATATATAATAATTTTTGCAACTTTATTGAGAACATGGTTTAGGGGGTTGCATCATTTGCTTATGGTGATTTGAATCCTTCAGGATTTTTTATGTATATATCACTATCGAGTGAACCATAAAGATATGCAATGATCATATCCATAAGTCACATGTCTAATTTTTTTGATATAGACAAACTAATCAAGAATCTAAAAATAGTGACATCCATCATAAGTGAATATGTTTCCTTATAATTGATTCTAGGTCTCTATAAGAAACATTAAGCTACAAGTTTGATTTTGTATCTCATAATTTCACCTTTTTTCATTTTTTTATACAAACATACATTTATATCATATGAGATTACATCTTCATGTGTTCGAACTACAGACTCAATGACTTTACGTTTTTCTAGAGATTCTGGTTCAGTCTATATAATCGCCTTCCATTTTAGCCGGTCATTTCATTTTTTACAATCTTTGACAGATTATGGTTTGAGATCTTCATCACCTTGTACGATGTCAAGGGTCATATTGAAAGTGAAAATATCATTAATGGTTATATTGTTTCAATCCTATATTTTACGAGACATCAAATAATTTATTGATTTATCAAAATCTCATTATTTTCATCTAACTGTGATTCTTCAGGAATAATATGTTGGATATAATGTGAAGGGAAAGGGAGGAAAAATGCTCCATTGTGAATGAAACTTTAGTCCCACATTGGGAGTTTCTAGTGAATGGAAAGGGAGGTGAAGAATAAAGAGACTCCATTGTGAATGGAACTTTAGTCCCACATTGAGAGTCTTAAGACATAATTGTTGATTTATATTGTTTCACAAGCATATTAGTTGTGAACAAATGCAAGGGGAGATGCTCTCTCTCACGTGTGCACAACCTGCGTGCATCGAATGCTCGACCGGTCGGGGCAAAATTTGTCCAAGCGGATAAACCAAAGTTTTGCCAAATTTTTTGCTCAAATATAATGAATGCATTAACGATTTATTAATGCAGAATCCGTAACTCCCAGACGTTTAGATCTGGACATTTAATTGATAGTAAATGACGTTAATTCAGTCATTGATTACTGCGGGGGTCTGAGCCCTATATAAAGGGGATGTGACCGAGAGCAAAAGGGAGAGAGGAGATTGTCTTCCACCTCGTTCCCAACTCCTCGTGTGTGTTTCCCCGTGATAACTTTCAGGTACTTCTTTAGTTCGCCACGAGCAAAGAGTGTTTCGTTGTGCTTGTGGTCCCATTGTTGTATCCTGAGAGACAGACGTTCATCGAAACCTCGAAGTACCGTCGGAAGAGGATAAATCTGTTTCAAGGAAACTGCGTTATGCAGGCCTCAGCAACTCTCCAATTCTGGTTCGGGAAGACCTGCTCGGGAAGTCCGATTCAGGACTTCCAAGTCGGGGAATATAGCTCGGGAGATTCTACTCGGGAATTCTAGCTCGGGAGATTCTGCTCGGGAATTCCAACACGGGAGATTCTGCTCGGGAGTCCAAACACGGGAGATTCTGGTCGGGAGGCTCTGCTCAGGAATTCCAGCTCGGGAGACTGCATTCTGCATAAAAGACAGCTCGGGACACTTAATAGCTAAGTTGAAATTCTATAATTTCAATTTAATTTTTGTTAACTCTTCGAAAAGGAGTATATCCTTCGACACAATATTATCCGCATATGGTTCATTGATACCTCTTATTGTATAATCTAGAATTGCTTCTTCAGACCCCCTCTGGACACTCGTGGGGCAGAGACCAGGGGGTCGTCGGGGTGGCGGTTCCACCTTTTTTGAATAGAATTGCTTCTTCAGGTTTGATCCCCAACTACGACATATTTTGCAAGAATTTTTCCTCAAAATAGGGCGCGAATCCTGGGATGCTAGGCTTCTGGACCGCCCACCGCGTGCACTTTTCGATTTACCTTGGCGGCCGATAGGAAACTTCTGTAGGGCTAGGCCGATCGCCCGAGGTTAAAAAAACCTCGTTAATCATTTTTTAAGAATTGCTTCTTCAGGAGTTTTTGATTTTTTTTTCCTTTTCTTGTACCTTTCTTTTCGGAGATACAGTGTCTTTCGAGCCAATTAGTCGACCACGCTTCTGGCATATTCTAGATACATTTGTTCTAGAGTAATTGATGATCCTATAGGATTTTTACTGGAGTATCTCTACTTGTATGTATGGCTTTGTCACATTTCTAACATTAACAAAAGCATTAGGTAATTAGTTTGCAATTCTTTGCAAGTGAATCATTCTTTCTACTTGTTACTCACATTGATTATTTTGAGAATTAAAATTAGATAATGTTTTCTCATTCCAATAAATTTTTTGTTGTTCTTCATGATACACTTTGCTCCTCTAACGTTGAAAAAATTTATTTCATTAAAGTGGCAATCAACAAATCTTAAAGTAAACAAGTCGCTTGTTAAAAGCTCTAAATATCTAATAATGGACGGTAAATCATATCCCATGCAAATCCCAAGTCTACCATGTGGACCCATTTTGGTTTGTTGTGTAGGTGCATGGGATATAGACCTATACTACACAACCAAATACTCAAAGGGGAGAACCATCATATTCTCAACCATAGACAAGTGGTAATGATGAGTATTGGTGACATTTAGTTAGTCTTGTTGGGTTTTGTAAAAAAATAAAGAATTAAAATTAAACGCATCAGAAAAGAAACACATCAAAGATCCATGTAAATTTAGATCACATTATTGGTTTGAAGTAAAAAAGTTATCTCTTGATGCGTAAAACTCTTTTGCATATCTTGAGAGTCAGGCAAATCAATTTGTTTGCCCCTCTAGCGGCATCCACACTAGCACAATTGTTGTCCGTCTCACAAGCACAATTAGAGAATTTAGATATATTTCGCTCGTTGTGCAAGCTACCATCATCAAATCCTAATTTTAATTTAGACATGTTTGCAACCACTATGTCATATCTAATATATAAGACGAATACAATGTGACAAAGTCCTATCTAATTAGACTCAAATAAAATATAATCAAATCTTATCTAATAAAATATAGTCAAATCTTATCTAATAAGACTTTATCTAATAATATGGTCAAATATTACTGTTAAAAGAGCTGTCAGACGGGCCAACTCGTGGCGAGTCGATCATTTGGCGAGGTGGAGCAGGTCGGCCCGTCATATTGGTGGGTTAGGAAATTCCGAACCCGACCCCATCCAAGATAGGTTGTGGGTTAGGTGGGCTAACCCACGAGCCTATCAATTTTTTTAAAAAAATAAAAAGAACTCATATCTTCACTCTTGAATTCAGAAAGGTTTTATCAATTAAATATATCCAAAAATATATATTTTAAATGTAAACAGATACAAATAGTTTGATGAAAAGTGTGATTTTTATTCAAAATTATAACAAATGATAATAATAAATTAGCATAAAATATGATTTGCATGCGTTTCTTAACCCGCGGCGCGGACCAACCAAAGTGCATCGCGAGCCGACCGCGGGTCGCGGGTCGTGGGTCGTGGGCCTAGGTGGGTTAGCCCATGATGGGTTTGGGTTGATAAAATTCTAACCCAACCCACTTAAATTATTTGACGGTGTGGGTCAACCTAACAAGGCAACCCAAATTGACGACTCTACCTAATATGATCAAATCCTAATTTTAATTTAGACATGTTTGCAACCACTAAGTCTTATCTAATAAGACGAATAAAATGTGACAAAATCTTATTTAATTAGACTAAAAAAAATAATCAAATCTTATCTAATAAGATTTTATCTAATAATTTGGTCAAATCTTATCTATTAAAACATTATCTAATAAAACGGACTTCATTTGGTTTGGATTTATTTAAAAACTCCAAATAAATATGAAATTAACTATTAATCTAATAAGTTTAAAATCCAATTAAATTAACTTAGCAATCTAATTAGATATAATTAGATTTATATGAGACTTTGATTGTATTTTCTCTCAAACAAAAACACAAGGCTAATCCATGTGTCATCTCAGTGTACGTGGTCTAGCTAACCACAATAGTAGGATACAAGGCCAATCCTCATTTCATCGGTATAAATACCGAGGATAAGAAAAGTCTATGTGTGAGATCGCTTTGGTTAATCCAATAAGACCACTAGTTCAAAGCTAGTCTACTAGTCACCTTCGCTAGCATGTGGCTATGGTATAATGGTAGGATGATTAATTATTATTTCAGATATTTACGGTTCGATCCCCAGTTACGATGCATTTATAGGAGTTTTTCCTCTAAATAGGGCACGAACCCTGGGACGCTGGGCTTCTAGACTGCTCACTACGAACGTTTCCCGATTTACCCTGGTGACCGATGAAAAATTTTCGTATGACCGGATCGATCACCCAAAGTTAATTGGAAAAATCTTGTTAATCATTTTATTTTTTTGAGAGGTCTTCACTATGCAAATGTTCAAATTCATTGAATATCTTTATTTATGCATAAGGCTTGTCGTTTGATAATTGAAGTTTTTAAAAATTTATTTTTATTGAAATGGTGGACAATTGCGGGTGATTTCTATAAAATGAAAAAGAAAGGTAGGAATAAGATGACTTTTTGATGTTTGAACGAAAAGTTATGATCCAACAGATATCTTCTTTCATAGAAATGTTTTAAATATTGTTAAAAACCACTTTGTACAAACAATCCATCATAATTTTGATAACTAAAACCTTTCCCCTCTCAAAGTTACTCATTTTTCAAAGTGTTATTTGTATATTGTTACACCATAATAAAATATACAAACATTCAATAGTCAAGTTTGAATAAATCCAAGTATTCAAGAGTGCATTTTGGAAACAACATTATTAAGAAATCCATTATATCCTAGAGGAATATTTGCTTAGTCCAAGTGCATCATCATCGTGACGGGAACAAATAGTTTCTTAAAAAAAGCAAATGCACATGGCTAAGATTCCTTCTCTATTGAAGGACTTACCGAGATCCTCGACGGCGGCAATTCCCCGACAAGAGCAGATTTGAAGAAGTAAAATCTTGTGACAATTGACAACAAGAATAAGTTTCTTGATTGAAACGGTATCGTCCCCGTGACTATGATCCAGCGGTAAGGGTATTAGTTGTTAACTCAGGCATCCGTGGTTCGATCCCTAGTTACGGCGCATTTTGCATGAATTTTTCCTCCAAATGGGGCGCGAACTTTGGGACGCTGGACGTCTAGACTGCCTACCGCAAACGCTTTCCGATTTACCCCAGTGACCGGTAGGAAACTTCCGTAGGACCGCGCCGGTCATTCCAAGTTCAATTTGTCTGCTGCCTGATTCATCAATTTTTAATTGAAACGGTATCAACCAACTATCCAGACTCACAATTAGCACGGTCTAGCTGTTTAAGTTATCTAACTGTTTAAGTTATCTAATTGTTTAAGTTAGTTTCTAAATGAGTTAATAAAATTTCAATTCAATCTAAATTGATAATTCTAATTACTGTGTGTGAGCAATATGAGCTTGTTAACTCTATTAGTTTTTTTTAAAAAAAAAAAAAATTAATTCATCACAAAAGTATAGGACAAGGCTAGGGCCCAGTGTTCAGTTTGAGAAATAATGAGAAAAATTAGTTAATGATGCAGAAAGAAGGAATAAAGAGAGAGGGACGGAGGAGAGATGGCCAGTTTGGCAGTTGGCGCCACCAGTTCGGCCGACACATGGTCACTGCCGCCATCATCGCCGAAATTTGGAATCTCGGCGAATTTGGGGGGAAATGTTTGTTTTTTTTATAATTTCGGCCTGTCGGACAGCAGTGACTTCCGCCAGCTCAAACCCTAAAATAATCGAGCAAATGCGACGCCACATTCGGGATTGACCACTCCTTGCTGGAACTGGGTTGGATTCAAAGCTCCCCGGCACTTCATCGCATTGCTGAGATCTCTTATTCTCTCCTATTCTGCCATTCATTTGGGACTTCAAGGTATGCGTCCTTCTTACTTGTAAAGTTCATGTTTTTTCAGTAAAACAAAAATGTTTTTTTTCCCGATTTATAGTCAAGGGATCTTCGTCGTTGGTGTTGAGGAGGGGTTTGGGATACTTACTGTACTTTTTACAACTTGTTTTCTTGTTGATTTGTGGTTCCTGGTGTCGTTTTCATATCTTGATTTGTTCTTCCGTTGGGTAATGGCTTTATACATTTAGTTTGATCTATAAATTTTAATTGCTCTTGTATGTTCTACCAATGGGCGACTCCTTAATCCTTGCTTAGGTTTAATGGAAATGCTGTTCCTTTACAACTAGATTTTAGTTGAGAAATGATTTCTCTTCACCCATGGCTAAATTGTTGGGTGCCTCATGCAATGGGCCTCCCCTTTTAATAATATTTTATAGAAGTGCACTTATGAGTTCAGAAACGCCATGTAAATGAGAAAGTACAATTCTGTTGAATATGACTCCCTCTTGATCTTTATTTGACTAACAATCTCAAGATCTGTTAGTTTGGTACATTAAGTTGATTCTTTTTTACTGATCAGTTGGATTTTTTTTCTGAAAGAGTTTATTTGACAGTTTGTTTCATACACTTAGTCACATCTAATGCATACTTTAACCTATGATGAATCTGATGATATTACTAATTATATAGCATTATATCCAATGGATGGATAACTCAATGCGCCCCTTCTCAAATAGTTGGGAATAACATGATTTGTGATGATGATGACTAATATGATAATCTCACTTCAATTATCCTTTTTGGTTGAATGCAGATGGTTTCCACATTCTCTACCTTTGCTGATACATGGCGGAGAAACTTGTTTTACTCCATGACTACCCTTTGTATTAACTTTCTTCCCTAGATTACAAGAGCGGGTACTTTTTGTTAGGAAAGCTAATTGTGGTGCAATAATGGTGGAAACCTGTGTTGGTCCAAGTGAACTTCATTTGAAGAAGGAACTTACTGCTCTTCAAAAGGCTCGGTTTTTTCGTGACCCTGAAACATGTTCTTCTTGGAAGTCCTCAGCCAGTTCTAAATCCCTAATTGCTATCTCCAATATAAACTCCAAAAATCAAATAATAGGTGATTTAGCAGGAAAAACCAGTGTTTCACATGAAATATTTAACAAAGGTGAAGCAAAGACCAATAAGATATATCTTTATAATTGGAAGCACCGATCTACCGGATCTATTGATAAAGGGACAAAATCAGTTGAAGATAAACAGCTATCAGTCAGGGAATCTTCTGAAGACAATCTAAGAAATCATCATGCTCTGGATTCTAATAGTAATGCATATCCTGAATGTCTTGGAAGTATATATAAAGTCACCGGCACAAATTTAGATACTTTATACAGGAAAACTGATAGATCTTCAAGAAAAAGTTCCAAAGCAAGAAAAGGCATGAATAACCAAGGATCAATCTCAATGTTACTTGATATGGAATCCAACCCTTCGGCATTTGTTAAGACTGCTGAACAATCTGATGATACTGAAAACTGCAATGCTGAAGATTTACAACAGTTGAAGCATGAGCTATCCCAATGGAAAGATCACTGTTCTTTCTCAGCTTCACCATTATTAAGTGATTCTGGATTTAGCAATTTGTCATATTCCTCCAAAATCTTCAGAATGATGCAAAAGCAAGAATCATCATCTTGTACACCTGCATCAACTAACTCTTACTACAAATTTGCGGCTCATAACCCCAGTGTTGTTGATTCATGTGATGGTACAGCAGCTTCTTGTGAGGGGGGTGGATTGGACCATCCAGATTTACCTAATAATCAAGGTTGTGGAATGAGTTGCTACTGGTCAAAGAGAACTAAATATAGAGAAATTGGAGGCCTTAATTCTCCTTCACTGTCAGACACTATAAAAAGGAAAGGCAGTATCATTCTTTGTGGAAGGAAGAGATCGTCTGGTCATTCTAAGCCAAAGCATACCTCTAAATTTTCTCAAGGTTTGCCTTTGTTGACTAATAGCTGTAATGATGGAAGTTCCTGCTTAGATACAGCCAGTGATGAGTTATCAACTAACCTTGGAGAACTTGATTTAGAGGCAGTAAGCCGATTAAATGGAACAAGATGGTCTAGCTGTAAAAGCCAAGATACATTGGAAGTAGCCAGACTTGGAGAATCTGACTTGGAGCTTGAGGACAAAAGAGGTATAATCCATAAGTACCAGCCAAGATCCTTTGATGAAATTATAGGGCAAAACATTGTTGTTCACTCTCTTAGCAATGCCATCTTGTGGGGGAGAATAGCTCCTGCCTATCTGTTTCAGGGTCCTCGTGGAACAGGAAAAACTTCTGTTGCAAGAATATTTTCAGCAGCCTTGAATTGTTTGTCTAACGAGGACAAGAAACCATGTTGGTTATGTTGGGAATGCACTGCTTTTTCCAGCAGAAGCAGAACAACCATGCATGAAGTGAATGCCACGAGTAAGAAAAAGTTGGATAGACTTAGATATATGTTGAAACATCTCTCATTGTCTAAACCAACTTCTTGTTATAAGGTCTTTGTTATTGATGACTGCCACATGATATCTGAAAAGATTTGGTCATCGTTTACAAAGTATCTTGAAGAACCTATGCCTCGTGTTGTCTTCATATTTTGCACAATCGACATGATGAACTTGCCTCACTCAATTATAACGCGTTGTCAAAAATACAGCTTCTCTAAGGTCAAAGATGTTGACATTACCAGCAGATTAAGAAACATTTCTGAACAAGAGTATCTTAATGTTGAACTAGAGGCTATACATTTAATTGCTTTGAATTCAGATGGTTCACCAAGAGATGCAGAATCAATGCTAGATCAACTGAGCTTGCTGGGAAAAACAATAACAACTACTCTTGTAAATGATTTTGTGAGTTTGCTTCTAGTTTCTCTATATTCTCTGGAATCAATGCTAGAGATGCAGGATGTATAAAAGCTTGCTGGTCTTGTACTTGTTTGACAGTTAAATATTTGACTAACTCTTTCAAAATCAGCATGCTATGGCTATTTTCTAATGAAGTTAGGTGATGGGCACTGACGAAATTTATGTAGATAAGATTATCAATGATCTAGATGCAGTTTTATTATTTTTCCATCCTGAAAACTGAGTTTGATACTAACATTTTCTGAGATGAAAACAAACCTAAAGCAGTGTATAAGCATCTGAAATTTTTGTACATGAACAAAGTTTCAAGAGTAGTCATAATCACTGTCCGACAATATTTAATAATCTGATTTTATATTGATCATAACTTTGCATGAAACATTTAAAACGGAACTGTAAATTCTCAAGCAATCAAATACTTGTTGTTGCTCAAGTTGTTTTCCTAACATTTTTCTCGATTTTTTTTAAGAACTAGGTCCTTATAATGTTTGACATTAGAAAGAAACCAGACAGTCCAAGCAATATTTACTTGTATAAGGACAAATTTCTTTTATTCACTAGCTCTCTCTTATTTGGGAACTTCCAGGTTGGAGTTGTTTCTGATGATAAGTTGCTTGATCTCCTGGAGATAGCTATGTCATCCAACAATGCTGAAACTGTTAAAAGGTCTAGAGAATTGCTGGATTCTGGTATTGCTCCGATTGCTTTGATGTCTCAACTGGCTGGTCTTATAATGGACATAATTGCTGGTACCTACGAATTAAAGAACTTGCAGATTCATGACACTACTCTTGGGAAGCATAGTTGTGAGTATTAGGTGTCCATCTTTCCATTGTTTTGCTCAGGTTGATCTTTTTCATAAAATTGTTAATTAATAATTTCTATTTTGGTCGCTGCATAAGTACAACAGAGAATTTTTATCTATTAAATTGTTAAGTGTCAAAAGCATCGGTCTTTTTTTCATTGTCAAACTATTGTAATGCAGAGGTCCTGGTATACCTGAGGCAGGTAATTCATACTATTGAACCTGATGACAAATAATTGAATGCATAGAAAGGAAGGTTAAAATATTATCCTTCTCTGTGAACTGTAAATACAGGCATGTAACAGGCTTTTATTTTTGATATTCATTAACTATTTATTGAAGAAGCTAATACGGAAAGTTCTAATAGATTATCATACTTAAGTCGAGAGAGAATTTCTTGCCTGCTATGACAACAAGATGAGAGAGAGAAAAGTGTTCCAGTAGGAGACTTATTTTAACACTTGACATATAAAGAACTAATAATAGATGTAAAACTAATCTATTAGCTCTAGCACTCAGTTAACTGTTAATTCAAACAATAGTAAAGAAATGAAATTAGTCCAATAATATTGAATTATGTAAGCAATCCAGACATGATAATCACGTTAATCAACTATAATTTATAATCAAAGAACTTTCTTTGGAAACTCAATTTTCAAGAAAATTTGATGTTTACTTGTCATTGTTTATTTTGAATCACTTTTTCTGAGGGGTAACAGTTGAATTGGTGTACCAAGGCAGTCCATAAAATTCAGAGATCTTGATGGCTTTGTCTGTGCTTCTCATAGTGGCAATAATTCAATTTGTCTGAATTTTTATTGGAGGCTTCTCCAAATAACTTATTAATTGAAGTTCGTCTTTCCTGATTATTATGATATTATTAATTATAATTTTGTTTATGCATAATACGAATTATTATATCTGCTTCTTAATACATTTTGCTTATTTATTTTTAAGAACTCTACATGAGAGGTAAATTATAGTCCCGAAACAAATATATGCCTTTGGATGATTGGTTATTTGTGTCGATGAAATTCTTTATTTTTGTTGAAAAAGGAGGGGAATGGGGATAAACTCTTCCTCATGAATTGACATGCCAATGAAGTTCTGTTATCCATGTTTATTTTCTCTCCTATTTTTATGGATGACATCAAGGCCTGATGCTGATGTTTTGTCATTTAACCTGGGAATCTGCAGTAACTGAAGCCGAGTTAGACAGATTAAAACAGGCTTTGAAAATTCTTTCTGATGCTGAAAGGCAACTCCGTTGTTCTAGTGAGCGCTCAACATGGTTCACAGCAGCTCTGCTTCGTCTTGGTGAGAGCCAATGTTTAGAAAACACTCAATCTAGCAACAACAACAAACAGAACACTGACATGGTTTATAACACCAGATTCTGTCAGGGCAGGTATTTCTCTATACATCCTGAAGGAATCAAATATTATTTTTTTCATATGTCATCTAAGTTTTAGGGAATATGGAATGGCAATGACAAGTGATTCTTTCACTGGAAACAGGAGATCTCTTGGTGATGCAATAATTGATACTCGCCCAGCAAATGAGGCAACATGTGTGAAGTTATGTGCGCATGCAAGCTTAGGTGATCTAGATATGACCTGGAGAAGGTGCATTGATCAATGTCATTCAAATACCTTGAAGCAATTGCTATATGGCAATGGAAGGCTGATATCAATTACTGATAATGAAGGTAAGCCATCTTATCCTATACAAAGATTAGCTTGTAAATTAGCTGACCTTATTAAACTTGTAGTTCATTTTCTTATTCACTCTTTCTTGATATAGTATATTGCCGCATTGTGTTACAATAAAGTGGTCATTTGTGGTTAGTTGATATATGCTGCATTGGTCAGCGGTCCAAATACAGGTCTCAGTTGATTAGTACTTTTAGAATGCACTAGTATTACATGTAGATAATAGGTATTGTATATGTATATTTGTTTTCTCCCCTTTCATTTAGAAAAAACTAAGGAACTAATAGCTCGTCTATTCTGAACTCAAAATATGTACTTTGTCATGTTTTTACCTTGATAAAATGTTTCTTAAATATACATTTTATAACAATATCTAGTATGTCTCAAGCTCTAGTGTTCTATTTTTTTTTTATCAGTGTGGACTTGGAATTTTTTCGTCCATTGAGGGGTCTCCATGATTCCCATAACTATATTAATTCCTTTATTTTGTTAGTAAAGCATAAATCAAGGCATTGTTATGACATTTTTAGAATTTTAACAAAATCTATTTTTCCTCAAGTTCTCTTCTCTTTATCCTTGCCATCCTACGTCATTTTGAATTATGTAATCTCAAATTCAAATAACTATTATGAAAATACTTTTCCTTTACTGCCATAAACCTCTCTTTCCTTTGTGAATACTAACCAACATTTGAATCTCATTCTGTGGCGTTGACACGAGTAAAAATTTTCACTTCACCTGCCAACCAATGTGTGAAAAACACTAAAACCTCCGAAACCTTCAAAACGTGAGAGGATCTTTCATTCAAACTCATTCTTCATTTATAAGACAGCTGTGAGTTCATCCTTCGTTCTGAAACCCTTGATATGCGAACTTTTTCTTTGTTCACAAGTAGTCTTCTTTGCCTGACAACCAAGTCGTGAACTCATCCTTCATCTTGAAACCTCAACATTTGGAAGAGAATATAACTATATAACTAGGACCAAGTTTAAAATAGCATTCCATGTTGGCTTTCCATCACATTTGGAATGATATAGTTTTCACATCATGTTGTGCAAATACAAGTTACAAAAAAATAAATTACTTGTGCCAATTAATATTGAGTTTTGGTAATTTGACCATATCACTCGGCACAATTTGAGATTTCAAACCATGGGTAGTATTAGTGCACTTGACCAAATTTTGCTTAATAGGATGATAAGCTGTCATAAGGCTGAAAAGATAAGTAGTTGCTATTTTATTCAAGTCGAAGTTAGCTTCTTGACAGTCTTTTCGTTTCAAATTTGCCCCATTTTCAGGAACCTTGATTGTTCTAATTACATTTGAGGATGATAAGATAAAGACCAGAGCAGAGAGGTTTTTAAGCAGCATCACAAACTCATTTGAGATGGTCTTGAAACAAAATGTGGAGGTCAGGTTGAGTCTTCTACCGAAAATAATGTTGAAGGAACAGAAGCTTCTTCAGAATCTTCTGCAGGAAATTTGATGCAAAGAGAAGGCAGCAATAAAGTAGAATTAAATACTGTATCCGGCCTTTCCGAGAAAGACAAGCTTAAAAAACATGCAATCTGCCAATGAACAGTGTCGATCATTCTGAAAAGCTGCCAGCAGCAGAAAACCCTGAGAAACCTGAAGTAATAGCAGACGGCCAAGTACCTAGTATTCCCATGCCTTTGGCAGAAGTAAAAGGTGAATCAACACATCAGTGTCAGAAATCAACCTTGGATGAGCAAAGGTTAGAGAGTGTTTGGATTCAAGCTGCAGAGAACTATACACCTGAATTCATAGGTCACTCAAAACCCGAGAAGAACCAGATACTCCCACAGAATGGCGCCATTTGTCAGGATAATATCCAGTCCCTTATGGCACTGGATGCAGCATCAAGAAGTAGGATAGATGAACTAAATCATGAAATTAATTGTTTAAAAGTCTGTGATGCTGAGGACAGTCACAAGGAACAAGCTGGAGCTGCCAATCAGCATGCCGTTTCTCCAAGTCTATTGCACAAAGAAAACCAGTAAGTTAATATTTTGTGTGGATCTGAGTGAGCTGTTGCAATCTTATTAAGTTGCTCATCTTATTAAGTCTTACATATCGTCTACAGTTCATGTTAGAATTTAGCACCTGCTAGTTTTCAGCTTATCCATCATTGAAGCGCTGACATGGCATCCAATGGTATTATACTGACTCTAAAATGCTGATGTGGATACTAGCATGGTCAGGGCAGTGAGAAAGATGGTGGCACAGCTGCACGTCACCAGAGAGAGGGTGATCACTGCAATTGCAACATGAATGCCACATCATGTTCTAAGGGTGAATGGATGGAAACTGATGAATATTAGATTTGAATACAAATCGTGAACATCATGTTAGATGTGAAAAAATATTTAAGTTATATGCTATATTAATCTAAAACTTGTCTGATACTGGAATAACTTTGTATTTTGATAAACTGCATCCTTTCTCACTCTGATTTAGTTCACATAATCAATCAAGATTAATGCTTCAATGTCTATTAGTTGCAGGTCTTAAATTGCTTAATTGTGTTTCAGGGGTTACGAACCCGGACCTGGATGCAATGGGCTCCTCTGTTGGAGAACCAGAAAAAACTATGGGCGAAAGGTATGAGTTTGTTCTAGCAGCTACAACTCTTTCATATTTCACTGATTTTAGGTTCATACATCAAGCTTGGCCAACTTCTTGTGCTTCTCAGGTAAACAAGGAGTTCTCATTGGATCAGAAAAGACTGGTGGCCAACTTTCATTGTTAGGGCAGCGTGAGAAGCTGAATTTATTCTCTCAAGTAATTTCTTGAGACCTCTGTGGTTGTGTATCACACAACTCCTAGGTTTTGTCGTGCTTCATATGGACTATATGTTGTTCATGTTTTTGCTGAAGAGAACATAATTTAGATCTGTCTATTCACAACTAGATTTCATCTGATCAATTCATGACAGATGGTATATCAAGACAGTCTTCTAAGATCTATGATTGCTGAGCACTGGATTTAAATAACACATTATCAATCTCTGATGTTCGATGAAAATTTGCCAAAGCAAATGCTTATGGTTAATAGAATTATCTTATCTCCTTTGGTCATGTTTATTTTGCAGAGGGAAACTGAGCAATGAAACTTAGCTAAGTTGATATGATTTGCAAGTTCTGCACTAAACAAAGCTGAACTTCCTGTTACAAATGAATTTAAAAATGTTGACAATCTGAGTAGACTTTCACGAATATTTTATCACGATGATTGATAAAAAAAATTCATAAAATTAAATCGATCATTTCAAAATTAATCAAAAATCAATTTGAAGAGCTATTAACTAGTATGCAAGTTCCAGCCACTGCAAACAAGACAAATATAGATTTATACGCATCTGTTTTGAATCAAACCAGACTGCCTCGTGCTAATGTCGATCACTAATAGTAGAAGAATAAACTGGAAAATATACAACAGCTGACTGCAGAAATAACTGGTATCAAGAGTTTTTTGTCCACAGTAAATTTTCACCAGTTCAGTCATCCAGTCAGCGATCAGCAACACATAAGAAAGACATTCACCACCAAAAATCAATGAACTTTCTTTTGAAGGAGACAGATCCATCACTCAGAACTCAGTATCGAAACAGGAAACCATAATTTTTGAAACAGCTGATCTTGCAAAAGGAATATAACTGAGGCTGTACCTGGGAAATCGAACAAATACAGGAGCTAAGAGGGAAAAGTCCAAGATTTGCATATAATTGGGAGTTGGGACTAAACAATAAGCAGGGATTGAGCACATAACATTGCATTCAGCATTTATGACTGTTTATGCATGAACACTGTGTGCTATAGTAACACTCGATCAATCAACATAACTATGATGTAAATGTAAGAAGCCAGTTATAGAAAAAGAATAGCTAAACATTTTACAATACAAAGAAGGCAAACATTAGGAGTTAATTGGCAAAGGAGTTCATCTGATCTCCAAATGATCATCCAATATTATGCAAACTTGTTGCTAGATATTAGCGAAAATCATTTGAGAAGTTATCATTTTAGCATGACATGTCTTCCCAACCCAAGCATCATAACCAAACTTGTTTGATGAGATTTGCCAGTAAGTAAATACTCAAAATGACCTAACCTTTGTTGTGACTGTAGCTTGTTCAATTTACGAGTTAGGTTAATCTAGTTCCAGAAATAAATAAAGAGTGATGTATAAAGTACAGATATTATTGTGCTTGAGTTTTAGCTTGCTCATAGGATTTTCGAGATTAATAACTAGATAATGAAGATGCCTAGATATTTTTATTACAGTAAGGGAAATTTCCCCAAAATTTGAGTATAGTTTGTTGGTTCATAGATCATAGAATTTCAGTCAAAGATTGTTCATATAAGCAAAATCTCTTGGAGCCTAGTTAGCACAATCACAGATGAGCATTTCCATTTAAAATGCTGTTAGGTTAGTAACAAAGATTTGCTTGATTTGACACCAAAGAATGTATGTATATGCTTTAGCAGCACAAGTTGTATCCAATATATTTTTGCAGATTTGAACAAGCAGATAGCAAAGTAGTCGGACAATTACTAAGACTATATTCAGCTAACAGCTTACCAGATGAGAGCACCAAACTCTAGTATAATGGCGAGAAGTGTTAAGAGCTTATTGTGGACCTGTTTTTTTATTAATAATGAAATATAAGCTGGACAAATATTTGCATGTTAAAACAGGCAAAATAGTAGTTCAATCCACAAACGAGTTGAAGTATACTCACATAAAAAGCAGAAAACAATGCTATTATCATACTTGCTATGTAAATGGAAGTTGCATATATCCGAACAGGATCAAGCATCATGTCGATCTGTCGTTTGGGGCCTATAAGAAATGCTGTGCTGCCATATGAAAGTGGATTTGATTTTAGAAAAACTTAAGAATTTTTTTTTTAAAAAAAAACATAGAATCACGGTCATACTTAATTAAAAAAGGCGAATGGCCAAACAAACTCAAGCAAATTGATCCAGAGAAAATTTAAAAAATGTCGAACACAAAAAATATTATCTTACAAAGCAATCAGAAGCAATGCCCAATTCCACATTATTAGAGTGATTAACTCTTGAAATTCTATAATGTAGTAGTACCATATGATACACTCGTATAAATTATAGAAGAAGAGTTCAAATGGCAAATAATATAAGGCATTCTTCTAATCATCAAGAAAAATCAAGAAGTGTAGACGCATTGGCTTGTTAGTGTGGATAAGGCTTTATTCCTAGAAAATGCTTCTTCAAATGTACTATACCAGACAGCAAAAAATGCAACCTGAGCAAAAGGAAACCCATTTATAAGGAATATCATTCAGTATAGGTGCATAAAGGTCATAGTTCTCGTTCATTCAGACAAAGGCTAAATCTATGAGATAAGAAATTTCTTTGATATGACACAACAAACCAATGTACATGACTATACATAAGAATAGTAGAATCATATCTTAACTTCAGGGTATGTGTGCAAACCTTCCAATTGCAAGGAAATTCCCAAAGGTGAATGTTATCCCAAATTTGATTGGGTTGAAGAAAACAAGCATTGACTGCCAAAATATTAAGAGAAGTGAAAACAAGCCAAGACAAAATCATAATAGAAAAAAATATCAATCAAAAAGACTGGATTATGGAAAGACAAAAAATTGCAACATGTTGAGAGATGTTATTAGTATATCAGAAGAATTAAAACTTTAGATTAATATGCACTAAGACAGCACGTACACATAGCATGCAGAGTTATTGATGTTCACTAACATACCACTTGCAATTGAGATATCATAATCATGGCTTTTGAAAGCCTTTGCGGCTTTGCCTACATTGATTTTACTTTACTTTCTAAATTTGTTTATATTTCTTCCAATAAAGAAGATTTTTTTCAAATAAGAATTGAGTATGCACTCAAAAGATAATTGATTAATTGATGTTAACGAATTAATAATATAATTTCATGGTGATTTTCTCATCAAGTGAATTCTTTATTTATTCAAATTCTTCCTAATTATTATTGATGCTGCAAAAATCTGCCAATGAGTTAGATGCTATGGTGGAGGTGTGATTTGGCCTGCTGGCTTGCTCGGCATGGTTTGACCTGCAAACATTAGAGCACACGTTAAAAGACACCGGAGTTGCCTGACAAAGCCCCTCTATGTTTAAGTCACCAGAGGTATAGTGATGAATGACAGAGAGTATATCTATTGGAAAGTTAGAAGAGACCCTGGCTAAATACCAACAAACCTTGGTATTTATATGTATGAGTTTGGGAGTTACATGCAGAGATCATGACCACAATCTCTAGGAAACCATTCAACCATTAATCCCGGCTAGCTGGCAATTAATTATAGTCGCCTCCATTGATGTCAACGGCTTGACCATTACTGGGCATTGATTATGTGGGGACCATGTGGGGATTGTGAACTACGTCTACTTAGCCAATAAATGTGCAAGCTGTAGTTGTCTTGAGAAGACCTGTAGATGGGCCACAGGTGTGGCCAAAACTCAGAGGGGAGAGCTCATGGAGCTTGGGGAGTTCACAGAGGTGACTCGAAATGGATAGCTCAGGAAACTCAACATCCTTATCACAGTTGATATTCACTTGCGGGATTCCAAAAGTGTGGATGTGCAACTTTGTCTGAGTACATAGAACACATGCTGGTGTATTTGGCGGCTCCCTATTCAATGCTAGTACGGAGTGGGGCCACGAAGGTATGGCCTGTTGATCTAGGGAAGGCCATGACCAAAGGTATCACTTAGAAACAAAAAATGCCCCGTGAAGCTTATCCATGCAAATTATTTCCATGGAGTTTTGTTTCAAAGTAATTAAATGATTCACTATTGTTTGTGAATAAAATTTATATATTTTTCCACAATATCTGCCATTGAAACGAAGATTTTATGCTTTTGACAAGTATTCTTATTTATACTCATAATTGAAACTATCATAATATATCATTATGTAACATGGTAGAAGAATGGTTTGAAAAAGAAAAGAGACCACAAAACTTGGCCTCAATCAAAAAGCGCTACACGCCCTAGTTTGGTGAGACAAGTAGGCATGTAAATCACTTGATAGTTAGAGTTGAAATGCAATGGAGTCAATTAATTATCTCTCTCACAAACACACACATGGAAGTATGCAGCTTGATATTGTTTTAGATACATTTCTTACAAAATGCATTTAAGATTGGTGTTCGTTGATGCCATTAACTTGTCATACATATTTTCATATGGCAAATCATCATTTTATTACATAGCAGTTGTAATTAGGGTTGAAAGGAATCAACGAGAGTGATGAAAAACCAGAAGTCAAACTAGAGAACCTGATATAGAGCATGATTGACTGGTCGGCCAGCAGTCTGATCAGCTGGACCTACAGCCAGCTCAGTCTTCCAAGACATCCAAAAGCCTTAGTTTCTTATGTTGGTTTGCATTGTGTTAGGTGCAAAAACCTTACATCCATGCCCCCAATCCATATATAAGCGTGTAAAACCTTGTTTCCCATTCATGAAGAATTCTCAAATGGATTATCCTGAATTTGAGTGTTACTTTGTGAGAGACAAAAGATTAGAAATGTGAGACCTTATTTCGCTAGTCTATCTTTCTTCCAGAAGGGAACAGCACTACATCCAGATTTGAATAGCCTTTGTCCATTGATTATTGAGTTTTATACTTGACTTTTTTATTCCATGATATTGTCTCGTTGATATGTAGATTAATGTAAAATTTATTCATGGGTCAGTCTCGAGCATTTCCTTCTACTTTCTTAGCAAAGATGTGACATGTTTCTGGCTATCACTCTCTCCAAAAATAGCATAAGGATGTAAACAACGAGAATGCATAGTAGTCTAGTAAATATGATTAGCTGATGACGAGCAAGACAGAAAAGTTCAAATGGTATAATTAAAAAAATATTTTAAGAATCACAAGGCATTATATAATTAACATAATCTCAACCTTTCAAGCAGCAAGCAAGTAGCATATTATCCCAGACCATTTCAGAAAGACATTGATCTAAACAACAAATGAAAGGCAAATATGAGTATGAAAAAGAAGAAGAAAGACTAGCTGCTTACCATGATTGTACATGCTAGACCAGAGGATAAGCAAATAGCAAAACCATATAATCTCTGAGCAATGAGAAATAGTCAAATATCAGTCGTTGTGCCTATCATAAAAACCTTTGGATGCAAATTCAAGTGAGGTAATCCAACGATCATTATCAACATTTTTAAAATCCAAATGAAAAATCATCTCAACAACTAAGAAAGGATGTGATCTGACAGAAAAATAGCACCTAACAAAATTTTCTAACAAGCTGCCGGCAGCTCCCTACAACTAGATACAAAGAATACCCAGAAAATGTAAGTAAATTTGAAGGTCCAATTTACAAATTGGAAATTTTAATAAGAGGATTCTCACGATCTGTCTGTATAAAGATAGACTTAAAAGAACAGCAACTAAAAAAATGCATGATCTCTGAAGCACTTCCCAATGCACTTTTACGATAAACTAAAGCAATGTGAATGACCTAGTGACCTACTGAACAGAATTTAAGTCGCCAAAACTGTGAATATCTGCATGCATAGAAAACAAGAATTTTTAGTTGTAAAACTCCCAATTGCATCATAACAAAAGAGTTTCAACCGTGATAGAAGTTAGATCTGTGCGATTCCCAACCGGATCCAGAAAGCATCATATAAACCGAATCTTTTGATGGAAGATAAACAGCAATGATAAAACCCTAAGAGCTTCGCCAAAAAGTGAAAGTCCATGGAGATACCGAAGATTTTCTCTTCCGATAAAGGGGCGTTATGAAAGAACCTGCTTGGTCGAGAGGGTGCAGTTGCGATCGAAATCGTCGAAGAAGGAAGAGGACTGTGTTTCTTGGGCTAGGGATTCCTCGTCGGGCTCCATTCCAACAAGCATCTTCGCTTTCTCGAGAGCTCTATTCATCGTCTCCATCATCATGGTTGACGGCTTGACGCTTCGGCTTCGGATGCTGTTTCCCTTCTTCAGTAAGTAAAAATCGAAGGCCACTTATGCTGGTTGGTGGAGATCATCACCTTATGTGCACGTGGCAAAAGATGAGATATTTGCCCCTAATATCCCTCTCATTTCGTCTCAAGATTAACAAGAAAAAAATAAATCATGATAATTGAGAAAGTAAGAAGTTAAGGGGAGAAATTTTTTATATAGGATATAAAAATTTACGCACCATTAACTCTGTGGCTCGAATTCAAAATTTTTAGTGATAATCTATCAACTCTTTATCATCTCAGCTGGAGACTATCACCTTATGTGCACATGATTACATAGGTGGAGGCAAAGCCCTATCTATCTATTAATATCTATAAAACATAATTTTTGCTACAGTACGTATGCAGACGTGACATTCACAGGGAATTTACGATTCCGCCTAAACTAGATCTTTACATATGATATTTGCATGTTACATAGAAAATGTGATCTTTGCAGATTACTTTTCATTTTAATTTTTTATTTAATAATAAAAATTGATATATATATATTATCACTAAATATATTATTTAAATTATGTAAAATTTTTATGTATCGTACGGGTATTACATTAGTAACTAATTATAATCGAGCAAGCTATATATTATTCAAATTTATTTACTAATTGAGCGAAGTCCATTTAAAATGATTATTCACATTTAATTTAATTTAGAGTTCTTAATTCACCTGTACAATTTTGAAGATCGTGGTTTTTAATTTTGAATAAAAAATCCAAAACTTTTATTTTTTTTTGAATATCTTATTTTAAATTTTTGTGAAGTATATAATTGTACGGAATATTATGCTACGTACTTATTGTGGAGTACCTAATTACCTATTATGTTTTTTTCTTAAATTTAAAATTTAGAATATAATAATTAAGTTAGAGAAATTAAAATTTTAAAAAAAATTAATATTAGACATTCACAGATGACTGTACAACATAACATTCATATATAATTGTAAATTATAATTGTTTAAAATGTATCCATCATCCTTATATAATTGTAAGTTACAGTAAAAAATGGAACTCGTGACGAAAAGAAAAGATGATTGGTTCATTTTAACATTCTATTAATCTATTTCAGGATGAATACATACATCAGAGTTAAATTATGAAATTATTAACTTGTATATTATGATTAACACGTGAAAAAGACGAACACATTGATTTTATTAAATTTTAATTCTAAAATCTCAAAATGACGATACTCACATTTTAATCATCAGTTCATCCCATAAAAACTCATATATTTTGGAAAAATATAAATTGAAACATATTACCCTAATATATAATCATTTTATGGAAGTCAAATAAAAAATATAGAATAATTCGTATGTAAGTTATAATTAAATCTAGATAAAAGTGGACATCTATCTTTTCTTTTTGTATGGTCTAACTAACGGAAGAGGAAAATACTCAAATTCTTTTTTTTATTTATTCCTTTTAAATATGCACATTTCAGTACCTTTTCCTTCTTTTTAAATATATAGGTATTTTACTCTCAAAAAATATATATAGGTGTTTTTTTTTAAAATGATTGATGGATGAAGAAAGAAAATAACAAAAGTTTGTTTTGTATAAAAATTTAGTCCGGATAGTTAAATAGTCCCATGAGAATTACCCACCCCTATGAATACATTTATTTTATAATAGTCATTAGACGAGCATATTGATTTCACTTTATCATTAAGGATTTTCTCATTGGATTTAATAAACGGTCATAGAACGTAAATAACTAATGGTGCCGTAATAAATCATCTTTTTAATTTTTCAGATATCTAAACATTTAACAAATAATAAATAAATTTTACTATACTTCTAGATTTATTCTTGACGGATGAAAATTTTTCATAAAATTAAATCGATAATTTCCAAAACTAATCAACAAATCGAATATAAAATATCAACTAAAAAAACAACCACTCCAATTGCTCATGGTGAGCACACAGTCGCACCCTGGTCACGAGCTCGTGCTTGTAGCCTGGTTGATAGTCACAACCGCAGTTTGGCCACAAGTCGCGCTCGCAGCCTAGCTGGGAGCTCCAACCAACCCTTCTCGTCTTGTTGTTCCTCCGTCCATACTCCTCCTCCTCCCTCCTCCCTCCTCCCTCCTCCTCCTCCTCCTCCTCCTCCTCCTCCTCCTCCTCCTCTCTCTCTCTCTCTCTCTCTCTCTCTCCTTTTCTTTTCTACAGTCGATCCTCCTCCATTGCTTATCCTAATTCGGAACACCCTCTTGACAACTTGCCGAGGTTTTCATTAGATACAAGACTAAAGGGATAAAAACAATCTACTCACTGTTGCATGGTTTGTGATCCTGAGCTAGCTTGCGTGTAGCCTGGCCCGGCAGCCTGACGCCCAGTCAGGGAAAATGGCTAGTGATATGGACGATCCCGCTGGACAAGGGGCACGCAGGCTTAGGCCCCTTGGGTTTCCGTGTCAAGGCTCATACAGGCCTATAGTAGCTTTCTATTGAGTCAGATAGGATCGGGCCGAAGGAGTTATCCCCTCTGTGCCCTCAGTCGGCACCCTCCTAGGCTCTCAGCCGGCCTCCTTACTTCCGTGCCCCCAGTCGGCACCCTCCTAGGCTCTCAGCCGGCCTCCGTACCTTTGTGCCCCCAGTCGGCACCCTCCTAAGCCCTCAACCGATCTCCTTACTCTGTGCCCTCAGTCGGCACAATCACTCCCTGACATCGGGTTACCAGAAGCTGTACGGGGTCGGCGCGAGATCCTGGTCGTCCTGGCCGCCAACGGCGGATATCTCGCTGAGGCATTAATATGTCTGACATATCTTGTCCCCCGTACCTCTACCACATGCCCTGATGTCAGACCGAGCGGCGTCCAACGACGCTCACTCTTAAGTTGACAGGGCATCTTTCCTTAATACAACATGTGCCGCTTTGCCCTGCCACCCCTGGACGCGCATTACCTTGTCCTCACTACGCGACAACAGGTGGCAGATGAGGCAAAACCTGTCAGCTTCCCCGGCTACATAGGCTTCTCACTCCGCATTGACCAGGTACGCGCGATAGTGCAATTGGGGCTACTATTCTATTGCTTTCCATCACCATTGTCGGATACTGACTT
Source organism: Boesenbergia rotunda (assembly GCA_024364735.1). Lineage (NCBI taxonomy): Eukaryota > Viridiplantae > Streptophyta > Magnoliopsida > Zingiberales > Zingiberaceae > Boesenbergia > Boesenbergia rotunda. The sequence continues at coordinate 123,719 of JAGFNQ010004204.1, forward strand.
GACCGTCGGAGTGCCTGACCGGAGACTTTTCCCGGCGGATTCTAACGGTCCCTGTCTTGCAGGTTGGAAGCGATCCAGCTCGTCACGCCACTTCAGCGACCTCTCCCTCCTCGGATACTCGTTCAACAGTAAGGGCGTCCAACTCACTTCGCGACAGGATCAGTTTGCTTGGATCTAAAAGACTCAAAAGTCACCCGAGTTCACTTGGCTGGACATCTCTTTTATCTTCTTCCTTCCTTTATGACTATATGATTTCAAATCCATCACAAACCGCCATCTGATATTATCGATCAACTAAACCAATCGCCAGAATGAACGTACCTGTATCAACATCTCTAAATCACCAGCCGAAACCTCAGAGCAATGCCCATTTTCATTGAAAGTTGCAGTCCATTTTCTTAATAAGCTGCATGTTATGCTTGTTTAAGACTTAAAGAATAACCATTTCTGCATAGGCCGATTCTTAAAAAAAAAAACTTTTCCAGCCGTAATAATAACAAAATGAATTTTGAAACTAGATATTCTAATTCTCAACGTTTCTATTCCGCTACCACACGTGACATAAAATTATATTCTTGAATAAGTAGAACAGATGACACATAATTTCTACAGTAACCATGCAACCAGACTTTCCTAACATTTTCATAAATCTCGATGTGCTTGGCTTCTAAACTGCATTAACAAAGAAAAACTCTACTAGAGATGCTAAGAAATCTGTTTCACATTTTGTGCTAGGTGGCAAATGATGACCCAATATGTGAAGGAAAAAATAATCGATAAATGATTTGTACACTACCCAAATCCTTTACTTCGGTAAGGAAACAGAAATATGAGTCTGTTACACTAACCACAAACTTCTATTGATAGAATACACTAATTACAGTCTTCGATCAAGGTACAGCTGTCTTACATTCTTAGAACCTTCAGGTGCCCAAACTCTCATCTAGCCTGCATGCAAAGACAGAACATGAATATACCTTCTGAGATTTAACTACTATTCTAGAAATGAAGGAACGTGATAGATACAATGAAAATCTCGTGTGCTCCAAGCCTTGCATTCATTACCAAGGAAATAAATTCATTTTGTTACAGTCCTCAGAGAAAGCATGTCAATGCTTAGTACTAACTAATAAGTCTACTAGTCAACAAAAAAAAGCATGTTACCAAGAAACATAAGCAGTAAAAAAAGATAAAACTTTGATGCACTCCTTGACACATGATCCATGAACACACAGTTTGTCCATTCTCATAATGAACGCGCAGTTTGTCCATCCTGCCATATATCTCCAGCACAAACTTGCCAGGAAAGGTTGGGAAAACATCCGAGCAGCATGGTAACCTAATGCCGATTGAGGAGCCTATAACATAGTTAAAACCAGGGTTTTTTATTTCAAAACTAAACGGTTTTGGAATCACGTTGGAGTGCCAACACATTAAGAAGAAGAGACAACTACAGTTTTGGAGCTATCTTATGGTAGTGTTCCTTAGTTGACAGAAGTTTGGTGCTTCAGCCTAGCAGAGTTATTTGTGACTTGAAGACATTACTTGTTGAGCTTGTGTGGTCCTCACAGAGTTGTCCACAAGCAGTTAATCCAAGCAAAGCTGTGCCACCAGTTGTGCAATCTTTGCAAAATTGTTTCACGAGTTGTCATGATCCATTGCAGAGTCATTGTGGAGCTTCAAGAAAAAATGTTGGACCAAGAAAAAATGTTGGACCAGGTAGCAGACGAACCTGGAGTGACCGGCCTGGCCCCATGGAAATTTCCCACTGATCACCAGGGTAAATTGGGAAGCGCTCGCGGTGGACGGTCTAGAAGCCCAACGTCCCAGGGTTCGTGCCCCATTTAGAGGAAAAATTCCTGCAAAATACGTCATAGCTAGGGATCGAACCGCGGATGCCTGGGATAGCGACTAGTTGCCCTACCACTGCACCATAGCCCCGGGGTCATTGTGGAGCTTCAAGAAGCTGCTTCATTAGGATGTTTGCAAGTTGTGTAGAGTTATTCTAAGTTATTGTAGAGGATAAGTTGTTCTCAGTCCTCTTACTCACAAAAGAATCCATTTTACCACTTTTTAAACTTCTATTTGTTTAATTTAAAAATAAGAATAAAGAAAAAAAATTGAAGCAGATTTTTGAAGAATAAGATTGAAAAATAACTGATGTTACTTAAATTTATCTTCCGTGTGCCAAAGTGTACCAAATAATGGCACGGTATAGTACTCAATAAAATTAGCACAGGGTGACAAAGTGAGATTACTCATATCTTTAATTATTTTAATATACACTATGTTAATATCTTTCTTTTCTAAAATTCTCCATATAATTTTCTTGAGGACTTTGTCATAAACTTTTTCTAGGTCAAAGAATATCATGTGTAAGTTCTTCTTGTGTTCCCGATACTTTTCAATTAGTTGTTGAGAAGATATATAACTTTTATTACCGACCTTCCAAATATGAATCCAAATTGATTTTCGATCATCATGATTTTCTTACTTAGTCTTTTTTCTATTACTCTTTTCTAAGGTTTTATGGTATGACTCATTAACTTAATACCCCTATAATTCGCACAATTTTATATGTCTCTTTTGTTTTTATATACGAGAACTAGAGTACTCACCCTTTAGTGGTCGAATATTTTTTTTCATTTTCAAAATCAAGTTAAATAACTTTGCAAGTCATTTAATACTTTACTTCCCTAAGCTCTTCTATATTTTTTTTTATTTTCAATATCAAGTTAAAAAACTTTATAAGTCATTCAATACCTTACTTCCCTAAACACTTCTATCCTTTTATCATAATATACCCAACTACTTTTTCATTTTCCATCCCATTTTAAGTCTCTTCTACTTTTGAAGTTTGAATTTTACAATGAAAATTTAAATTTTTATACTTCTTTGACCTACTTAAATTACTTAAGTTATGTTGATCACTTAAACCTTCATGAAAAAGTTGATGAAAATACCTCTTTTATCGCTTGTTTATTTCCTCATCATTTACTTAGTACCTTATTGCATTCATCTTTAATGCATCTTATTTGGATAAGATTTCTTGCCTTTCTCTCTCGCTTTGACTATTCTATAGACGTCCCTTTCCCCATTTTGTATCCAATTATCAATATAAACGTTCATTCTTGGCATCACTCATCGCTTTCTTGGTCTCATTCTTGACTGTTGCATACTTTTTAAAATTTTCCTCATTCTTATAAATGAATAATAGGTGTATAATAGCATATAGGTTGTTCATTTTTCCTTTATTTTCTCTTATACTTTTTCGTTCGACACGAACTGCCATGATTCTTTAGTGGACGTCCTTTTCACTCATCAAGTGCACTCTTGGCTATCATTTTCAACTTTAATATTATCTTATCTAATGTCATATTTGAGTTGCTATGTATTCCTCCTAATACTTGTTCTCTTCTTCTCTCCTTAAATATGTTTTACTTTCCATCCTTTGACTTCTATCACTTTTTTTTTTAAATGGCACCAAGTATCCAAGCCTTCGACCCAACTAATCCTGGAGTGACCGACCTGACCCAACAGAAGTTTACCATTGGCTACAAGGGAAGCGCACATGGAGGTCAAGTATGACAGAGAGCATTCTCAGGTCCGCTACCCATTGAGGGGAAAATCCCCCACAATATGCCGCAGCTGAATCTCGAACTCTAGATGCCTGATCTACCATTAGAAGGCCTAACCACAACACCCTGCCCCCAGGGATCCATAACTCTAGACGACTTCTACCACTTGATTCTAGAAGTTGTGTACATTTTCCTTCTATTCATACTATGCTTGAGGATTTTGCACCTCCAACATGTATCCATTAGTGTGTTGGATGAGTGTGGAGATTCAAGTTTGTTTTATGCAAAATATTAATGTTTATGGCTTAAGAGAGAGATAAAGCAAAATGCAAAGTCCTCTACAATGTTGCATAGAAAATCTAAAAATGTATTATGGCATCTGTTGAGATGACACTATGTATGGTTTATTTATTTGTCTTCAAACTGAAGCATCCTTATCTTGCAGTCTTCAACAGAGAGCATCATCTCAGACCCAATTCATTAATCTCTGCAGTACCAACATTGTACAAAACTAGAGACTAATTTCTTATTCAATTTACATCCTCTGCAACAAGGGTTGTCAGAAAAAAATGTATACAAGCTAGCACTGTTAGCCAGCTTCATGAGAATTGTTTTTAATATCTTAAATACCAGAGGTGTTATCAATAAATAAAAATACTAAGACTGGTGCTGTCCTCACAAGTTAAGCTTTTTGAAAATATGAATATCCAGTATTACCTCAGAAAGAAGAGTCACACTGTCATGTTGAAACAAAATTTCAATCCCGAAGACCAAGTTCAACTTCAAGCTCATTATCCTCTTCAAACAGCTTCAACAAGCGAGCATGTTGCTCCTCTCTCTTTCTCTTCTGCCACATCTTGAATAAGAAAAAGGACAGTAGTAAAAGAATAGCCACTCCAACGCATGCAAGGAGAACCTCGAGCCCAGTTTTGTGACCAGAACTAGAGTGATTGCTAGCTGTTGTTGAATCCTTAGAAGGTGATGAATTCTCAGATAAACCTAAGAAGAACAAACTACTATTCAGAATGAAAAGCATTGGTAATGAGATAAACAGGAACATCGTATAGCCGATAACTATATTATGCATACTTGAAAAACCCCACTAATCAGAAAGAAGTCATCAAGAAGTCAATCAAGTGTGACAAATGAGATAACTCAATAAAGTTTCCAGATATCAAATAACTCAATAAAGTCTCTAGGTATGAAATAACAAAATAAAGTTTCCAGATTTTTCACCTAATTTTGAAACTTTGTTTACCGAAGTTGATGACATACAAGATAAAATATCATCACCAAATGAAATTATGAAAAATACTTAATCCAACAAAGAGAAGTTCTCGACATTCAGGAATTAGAAAGTCCACACTAATCTCCTACACCAGATTTTTCTTTCAATATTAAAAAGGAGAAATTTTCCCAATCTGAATACAAAGCAGCCGTCAACAACAAGTTTCTCCCTCCATAGGCTGGGATCTTATAGAAAAAGATAATTGTTCATAGATTTGCCTAACCAAGAACAACTAACCGAACTAATCTTTCAGCCCTAGAAGAATCAAATGAAAAAACTCACTGTTAACCTTAGTAACGAAGAACACCCATGAACCATGAACAGAAACTTGAAATTCCAGAAAAATTCTAAGCTAGAGAAACAGATCCAGTTCTACACAAAACACACCGAGATCAAGAACCATAAATCGACCTTCGTCCGAACCAAAATCAACTGATTGTCACAAACCGATCACCGGTCAGATCTAGGGCGGACGAAATCGAGGGAAACCAGCACAATGGTGGATAGGATAAAAGGATCACATCTTGCACTAAAATAACGAGTTTACAATTATCAAAAGAAGGAAATATTTGAGTGCTGCGAAAAACTGTACCCGTAATTAGATTCAGAGAGACGGAGAGAAGGAGGAGGAGCAGTCGCGTAGATCTCCCGCTTCCGTCTCCAGTCATCTCTCTGCCCTGAGCCCTTCCCTGACTCAGTCGCTGCGTGCCGTTCTTTGTTAGAATAAAATGAGGCTCAGCGGCTATCCCAAGTAAATTAGTGTATGCGTCAATGGTAAAATAGTTGGGCCGACTATTAACAAGCGGGCTTTCAGCCCAATTCCACATAAAAATTTTAAAATATAAAAAAATCAAAATAAAATAATTTTTTTAAAAAAAGACAGCAACATAAAAAAATATATAAAAAATCAACATAAAACTCGACTTACTTTCGTTCGTCCAACCAGAATTTAAGTCGATCTGATGCGAAGAAGCTTCTGGAAGTGAGGATTCCATTCCTTTAATTTCCTCTTCATCTCCGCAGTGATTCCCCATTCGCCGCTCCTTGCCCTCCAGATCCCCGGCCTCCGCCAGCCAGATGGATTCTTCCTCCCCCGCCTCTCCTCCGCTGCCAGAGTCTCCCGCCGTCGTCGACCGGGGAGCGCCGACGTCTCCGGGTAATCCTCTTTCTCTCGGTTTGAACATGTTGTGTTTCTCGAGCTACTTGTAGGCATTTAGGGTGAGTCGCGGGCCTCGCGGCTTTGTGAACTTATTCTTACTATCGGTTACTTAAAGAGAGGAGTTTGTGTTGAATGAGAAAACCTTTTTCGAGATATTGGGGGAAAATTAGCACTGCGAGAGGGTTATGTCGATTGAGAAGTCATCGGTAGCTGGCGAGACACTATGTGTGTTATTTGTTTCATTTTGATTGCGCATTAGAAAAGCATGATCCTTTTATCGATTATCAGCTGCAAGCCATCTGAGTCGCAGACTGATAATATATATAGCATTGTTGTTTGATATTCCTATTAGTCTATCTGAAATCTTTGTGAGTTTTTTCAACCTGGTTGGATTCTCTTGTTCATCTAATAATTTTTTGCGATGTTTTATTAATTTGGTAGGCTCTGATGCTGATGACGATGACGTTGTCACCGAAGCTGCAGCATTTGTGCATAACGAACCTTTGCAAGATGATATTGATATTCCAAAAGTCCAATCAGATATGGATATCCTTCATGAGAATGTCAAGAAACAAATTATTAAGGAAGGCCATGGTGCAAAGCCACCAAAGCTGTCGACTTGCTTCTGTATGTGTGAATTTTGTCTCTAGGTTTATGTCTGCAACGAAGCAAACTTTGTCATGGTTATCAAAATGATCAATTTTACAAAAGCAAGATCATATGATTATATGCATGCATACAAAATTCAATATCGAATTACCTTTAATAATGAAGATTTAATTTTTAAAAACAATCCATTGAACAATTACAAGTTCTTTTATGTCTAATTGGAAGCATTTCTCTTCAAGTGGTGGCTAGGGTTGGGCCGTTGGGGTGGTTCTGTTATTGGAGGAGAGTCAAATCACAGGGTATATTTCTAAAGAATGGAAGAAGGTCTTGTTGAGTTCGTGTGTGGTGGTTTGGTTAGACATGGGTCTAAGCAGGCCCTATACTAGGGCCATAGGGAGGTGCTATGGCAACATAGTGTATTGTGAACACCTTTACTAGGGAGACAAGGAAATGGCCTTGGTGATGGCTTGGGTTTTCAAGGGAGGAAAAAACATGGGTTTGTGGTGGCTTGGGTTTTCAAAGGAGGAAAAACATGGGCTAGTGAGGAGTTATAGGTAGCATGCCAAAGAGATCCAACCACATTTGGCTCGATGCCACTTAATGTAGCCTGAGAATAAACAATAGAAATAAGCATTTCACCCAGAGAATGAAACACGCATGGAGAATTTAAAATTTCATTAACTAGAATATCAATTAACAAGTGAGGATTTGTTCCCTTTTAAGGGCCTCAACATTGATCTATTCTTGCAAGTTAGACAAGAAATAGTCTATCCCTTAGTTACTTGGTAAATAAGTAACTAATTCTAAATAGCGTATCCTACTAAAATAAAATACAAGTTTTCCTATCTTGTCTTAAAAATAAAAACTAACACTTCTTAGAAACTTGTAAAGTTTAAACTTCCTATTTAAAATTTAAAATTTAAAATCTCCCGAAGTTTGACACGCATCATTTATCTGAGCATGAAATACTACCTATGGTGATCAGGTGCTATAATGAAGCACAAATTAAGTTATGGTGCATTGGCTCAAGTGTAAAAGATTTGTTATCAGTACTTACAGTTGAAATTAGAATTACCATGAGAATTTAGCGATTCATTCATTTTTGTCTTTGGCTTGCTATGAGGATGTACAACCCCTGAGAAACCATTTAGGGAAATCTAATATCAGACATATTTTAAAATCTTTGTAAGTTAGTAGCCTTTATGTGATTCCAGCAGACAATAAGAGAGAATCTTAGTAACTTTGTAGTCTTTATGTGATTCAAGCAGATACATAGAGAGCATTGTTCATGTACATGTTATCTTTCCTATGCTTCACAACCTATATCTATTTGCTATTAATCCTTAAATTCTCTCACAACTATGCTAATGTTTCTTGTTTATTGCAATTGCTTCTTTAATTTATTGCTGGTATGACTTCTGAAGACGTATGGCCCAGACATTTAGTCCATTAATGACTTCTCATTATGCAGTTCATTATAAAGCATGGGCTAAAAGCACTTCACACAAGTTTGAAGATACATGGCAAGAGCAGAGGCCTACAGAAATCATATTGGGAAAAGGTACTTCTCATGTTTAGTCCTTGTAGGATTTTCTAGTCATTGAAAGTAAGATACTCTCTATGCTCTTTATTTCATGTAGAATATTAATGGAAACACTTTCAAGGGAAGCAGTTGATTCTCCTGTATGTGATTATTCCTAATGAAAAATAGTATAGTGTTTGCTTGCCTGTATGGATAAAAAAATGCAAACCAAAAACTCAACATATTTTTTTTTTATATTTATAGTTTATTTCTTCAAAAATTTTCATCATATATTGGTTCTTAATACCATTTTGTTCTAAATGTACTTCTCAGAATTATTGTTTAAGTTATTTTACAATTTTATTGTATTTATTACCATGCTTTTTATTAAGAAGTATCTATATTTTCTACTATTTTTTATTTTCCTTTTTGTTATATATAATATAAATATCATTGTCTTTATTATATTATGTGTTTCAATATAAACACTTATTATTTTACTATTTGTTATATAAGGTGCCTAATATATATATGTAATATACTATTTAACGCTTCCATTATTATTTGATTTTTTATGGTTTATGGCTTTTAATATTTTATTGTTGCATTTGATAATGTGATTTTCACTTCATTTTCTCTCAAATAATGAAAAACTATTCACATAGATGCAGCAAAAGAATGTTGTTTCATTGTATAATGAAATTGAACTCCAAAATTGGATACTATTTTAAAAAATAAAAAAAAATGGGTCACCAGCAAAAGAAATCCAAATGTAAGTGCTTGAATATAGTGTGTTCTGTCATACAATTGTTGTCTAGCCTCAAAGCAAGGTGCTATTGTCATGTATGGATCTTTGCAAAATAAATTCCAAGACAGTATTGTGCCCATTGTTCTCAAGCATTGAGTGGGACAAACAAAATATCATTGGGCGTCTGTTGTTTTTATTGTTTTTAAGGTTATAGTGATGTATTTAGTTCCATGGATCTTTTGTTCCAACACAAAAAATGATTATGAGGCACACATCTATGAAATCTAATTTTGATTATCTTCAGACATATTTCCTACAGAAATAAGGTAGTTTGTTTGTTCATTGAGCGTTCTTGACTTATGATACACAGAAAAGAAAGAAATGGCTGGTTTAGCCATTGGTATTGCTAGCATGAAGAGTGGAGAACGGGCACTACTGCATGTAGGTTGGGAACTGGGCTACGGCAAAGAGGGAAGTTTTTCATTCCCAAATGTACCTCCTATGGCAGACCTTATCTATGAGGTCGAACTTATTGGCTTTGATGAGGCAAAAGAAGTGAGTTAGCTATCATTTTTTCTATACCATACTAAATCACCTTACGTTAGTATTTGAAATTGAATAGATCATTCTTAATTAACTTCATAACTCAGTTGATATAATTCCCTTATCTTAATGCTTTGGTGTATAAATTCTATTCTGCAGGGAAAAGCCCGAAGTGACATGACAGTGGAAGAGAGGATTGAAGCTGCTGAAAGAAGGAAGGTGGAAGGGAATGATTACTTCAAGGAAGAAAATCTTGAGGAAGCCATGCAACAATATGAAATGGTGAGTTCTGTTACAAGTCAATCCTTGTTAATTGCATTAAGTTAGTTTCTTCATTAGACTTATATGTAGCTTGTGCTTGTCAGGCAATAGCTTATATGGGAGATGATTTTATGTTCCAACTGTTTGGAAAGTATAGGGACATGGCCTTGGCCGTAAAGAATCCATGCCATCTAAACATGGCTGCATGCCTAATCAAACTTAAACGTTACCAGGAAGCTATTGGTCACTGCACCATTGTGAGTACGTTCATGAATTTTCCAGTATTTTTCTGCTTTCGCCCTTAAGATGTTGTCTCTTCAATTATGTATAATTTTTGTGCATTATGCATTATCTACTTAAGCATGCCTTTCTAAATTTCCGTAATCTCCCAGATCATATAAACAGAAAAGGGTGAGTTTTATATGCACAAAAGAAATAAATCATCAAGCTTGTTGATCAAAAGTACTAGGCTCCTAGCACTTTTTTTTTTTGAGGTATAAAATTTTTGTATGACTATTGAACTCAGAGACATATTAGGTTGTTAATTGTAACAATATACACAGCAGTTACATTAACATGGGATTAAACTTGTTAATTGTAAGCTTTGTATGATGCTCGTAGAGTTGAAACTGTTTTGCTGTGATATAATGTTTAAACTGATAGATGATTATCTGGCGGGCTTAAAAACTTTCATAGGTTAGGCAAAGGAAGATACACCAGGCATCCGTAGAAGCATCAGCACATAGAAGTCACAACTTTACAATTGTATCTACTTAGCAAATAAAGAGAGAAGCACAAGCAGGTAAGGCGTGCGCTTAATGTGCTCTAATTTTCAAGGAAAGAAGTGATTTTTTGGTGAGTATGAAATGTTACAGGTAAATAAAAAGGAAAAAGTATCCTTCCCATTCAGGTTTACTGCCTTACAAGAGACTATTCAAGCTAGCTAGTTCAACACAATCTCCTGTAGGACAGTTGATATATTACATTAAACCATTAGTAAACAGAAAAGTTTGTAGAGATACATTTCTGATGGGGAAAAAAACAGAAATGTCTTGAGCAATAAAATCTCACTCTATTATGCTCTACCGTACATGGTCATTCCATTGTACCACTTCTGCTAGTTTGTGGTTACTTTCATGATTTGCTCACATTCTAGAAATGGACTACCTTTATATTCTTCAGGTGTTGTCAGAAGATGAGAACAACGTGAAAGCTCTATTTAGACGAGGAAAGGCCAGGGCAGAACTTGGTCAGACTGATGCAGCAAAGGAGGACCTCGAGAAGGCAAGGAAGCATGCCCCACAGGACAAGGCTATCATCCGAGAACTTCACTTGCTAGATGAACATGACAAAGCTATTTATCAAAAGCAGAAAGAGATCTACAAAGGGATCTTTGGCCCCAGACCCGAACCCAAACCAAAGAGCTCAAATCGGCTGGTCTTATTTTGGCAATGGCTTGTCGCTCTTATTTGTAACTTACTGAACTTCCGAAGGCGCAAGGAAGACTAAAAACTGTCCAATATCGTTAATGTTGTGTCCACTGTACTTCTGAACAATTTTTCCTGCAGACAATGGAAAAACAACGCTGTTGCTATTGGATGATCCAAGAATGGGTTTGTATATCATCTCATTATAAAGCTTTCATGCTTCACAATAATGGGTTAGTATCAGAGTCCGCACCAAATCTTGTGTCTGAATCCTGTCAAATCTTGAATTTGAAGCTGTGTCAAATCTCGTCTGAAGCTGTGCCTAAATCTGTGCATGGAAATCCCTTGACAAGGTGCACCTGAGCAAGAAGATGACTCTCTCTGAACTAATGCAAGCAATACAAGTCCCAAAATCCAATCCAAATTCTAGCAATTTCTACTTCTTCGTTATAAGTTGAAATTGAATTTCATTGTTCTTGCTCATTAAGTGCTCAAGTGGATTGTGACCCATCAACAACTCAACCTTTCCCTGTCCCGCTAGTTTAGTTGAAATAGATTTGAAAGATTTTTCCCTTTTAGTAGAAATTGTTTAAGTTGAAATTCATTTCTTTCTGGTTGAATATCTAAGCCTACTTAGGTCTAGATTTAGACAAGGGCAAAACTATTTTAGCACAGGCTACACAATGATTGAACCTTGTGCTTGCCCCTACCATGTCACGACCCTCCAAACGAAAAAAGTTTCAACGGCACTGCATAGCACGGCTCAACATTTTAAACCATATTATATAACACTAGGGTAAATCATTAACAGTTCATACAAGTATTTAATACGCAGCTTTATGTATGTTATCCATGGTTCTACAATTCCCGTGAATTAACCAGCTTGTGGGCTATTTACACGAACTATTTGGAAGGAACATCCTTCACACAGAAAGCCAAGAAGAGTGGGCTTTGCAACCGTATCATTTCAGTACATCCAGAAACATTTTGGCATTAACGATGCCTCTATTCATCATCGATGTTCATGTCCTTTTCCTTACTTTTTCCTCAAAATCAGGACGTACTCAGTCTTAATCCGAAATAATATTCATACTTATCGATAATCAAATCATATCTCATTAATAACTGAAAAGTCAGAGCGTTGTGCATGAATAAACTGGGAAATACAACTCAAATTATTGTCAATCAGTTGTCGACCTTACATAACTGGAATCGGACGGACATTAACGCAAACACCGGCAGCGCAAGCCGCGACGCGGTTGCCATCGCTGTCCGAGCGAGCTGCCGCTGCTCTGCCACAGTGCCTGTCAGTGCCACAGATCACTGGCTGCATCTCAGCATTTGCCTCAAGTGCGAAACAGTACTTGCAAGGACACGCCTCAAAAAGCTTGGTACTCTCCCCCTGAACACCTGCAGCCAGGGGCCCCCATTCCGATCGAAATCTTTGAAAGCGTAACCTTTTTTTATTTGTCCGTACTCGCGTCAGGCCTAATCATAATCGTTGCCCTGTTTCACTGATCACAGGCGTCTTACTATCGCAAAACAGGATCTTAATTCTCTCCGAATCTGTTTTTTCCCCCGCGACCGACTCGGCCTGAAGCGAGCCGTTCCACCAACCGCTCCTCTTTCTTCCGCCGTCACCATGGCAGCGTGCAGTCGAAAAGGACCGGCGACTGAGGGAACTAAAACGTCACACAGGCAGCTGTTGCCATCGGTGCGAAAAGGCGAGTTTGACGTGAGGTTTGTTTGGTATCGCCCTCTTTCTTCTTCTTCTGTTTTGGTTTTTTTTTTAAAAAAAAAACTTGAAAGCCAGGAAGCTTCTTCATTCCTTCCCTCTTCTTTTAAATTAATTTCCGTTAATTTTTGTGATTTTTTCAAATAAACATCCATAACTATTTGAGAGTCAAGAGAATGTCTCGGTCCAAATTTAATCCTGTGGTGTTGGAATTTCTAACAGCTGTCTCTCGAAGGATATATAAATATATATGGGATCGGATCGGACCGGACAGCTACGGACCAGTCGTTTTGATGAGACAGGTGGGTACAATAGCGTATTCTGAGGACGCTTGTTCATCTAGAAGATCTAGAAGAGCACGTAGAATAATTGATTAATTTTCTTTATATTGGATTTGATGGTTATTTATTTATTTGTTTATTTATGCTTATACTTGTTGACAAAAAGGGAAAGAATTTCCAATTTTGATGCGATCGTTATTTTATTTATTTATTTATGGGGAAAGAGTTAAGTTTCAGCAGTGGATGACTAGTCATGAGTTAAATTTGAAAATACATAATTGATAAAGTCATTTTTACTTATAAATTAATAATAATAATATTATTAAATAAATAAATAAAATTAGTTCGATGATCGATTATCCAAAAATTTTTAAAGACTGAGAAAGGTACTTGAATTATCTATTGCCCTCTAATTTTTTTCCCTGACCCGCTTGTCACATTCATCGACGACGGTCGACTTGCTGACGAGTCGATCGGACGACACTAACGGCCTCCGATTGTCGTCCCGAACAAAATTATATCTTAGAGGTATGATGAATCCGTCGGGATCGTCGCAATTGCGATCTCGCCGGATTCACCGTCGAATCTGACGAGATTGCAATTGCAGCGATTCCAACCGGTTCACCGTTCTTCCAGGATATCATTTGATTCGGGACGACGATAAAAAACCATCCATGATATCCGATCGACGATTCATCGGTCGTCGTCGATGAGTGGGATAGACGGGATAGAAAAAAAAGTGAGATAGAGGATCCCATCACGATATGGAATCGGGCTACGTAAGTTTGAGGCTAGGGGAGTTATTATCCAGTATTATTGCTACAATGTATTTATACTTAGTGTCTGTTGCTCATTTTTTTTTATAAAAAGGTAAAGCTGAATTATGTTATTAAATTGTGTGATGATTAGTTATAAAACAAGACACAAAATTAGACACGCTACTATTGAGATTGATCGAGTTCATCTAAATCAGGGGTGAATCCTGAAATATTAGATTTCTAGGTCGTCCATTACAAGCATTTTCTAATTTATCTTGATGATCGATCAAAAATTTTTGTTGGATCGGATCGGTCATCTCAGATACATTTACTTCTTGGTTCAACATTTACTATTGAGATTGAGCGCCTTTAATTATATATAGGGTTACAACGAGAGCAGATCCTCTATCCATAAAAGCCTCCTGTCCCGCCTATCTCACTCCTCGATGATGGCCGGCGAGTTGTCCGATCGCCGATCGGACATCACCGGTGACTGCTGCCCTGAACAAAACTATTTCGTGGAGGGTACGCTGAACCCGTCGAGATCGCCGCAATTGCGATCTCGTCGGATTCACCATCGAATCCTACGAGATTGCAATTGCAGCGATTTCAACCGGTTAATCGTTATTCTAGGACATCATTTGATTCGGTACGACGATCAAAATTCATCGGTGGTGTCCGATCGACGATCGGACGACTCATCGGTCGTCGTCGGAGAATGAGATAGGCGGGACAAGGGACTTTGAGGGATAGAGGATCCCATTCGGGTTGCAACGAGATGACATATCTCTATTGTTGGACAATGATTACATAAATTTTATGTTTATACAAATGATTAATTAAGTATGATTTAGTTACGTCTCCTTGGACTTATGTGTGTGACTGTGCGTGACATTCAATCTCAATCAATTCACCAATTGCTTGGAGGCGCCTCATGACCAAGGACGCCTGTGCCACACGACCTTCCAACGTCGGTAGGCTCTAGTCGCCTGGTCCGATCTAAACTATAATCTAGGAGGAGAAAGATGAATTCTAGAAAGAACGAGACTAAATTCCGGTTGAAATCTGACCGTTAGTCATCACAACACTACATGGATTTGAAATCATCAATTGAAGCTTGAGTCATGGTCTCAATCGATTAATTAGATGTCTTAATCGATTAAGGTATGTAATTGTGCATGCCTCGTACATTTCCACCTACATATATGAGATATTTTAGATTTTTAAAAAAAATTCAAGAGTGTTTGGTAGGATGGTACATTTTATGATTCAATCCCGATTGATTTAATGCTAATCTCGAATCGATCGCGTAGGATTATGATTTTGTAAATTATGCTAACAATTATAGAGATAGCAACGCTATTTTAATTTCTTCCTCGTATTTTATTTGGTGGTTTGCATTCTGTCTCTTTAACATAATACGATTTAAATATAATAATCTATTAATCACATCACACACTTTAAGTTAATATTTATTATTAGAAATATTTATTATTAGAGTCGTCAAGGCCCCACTTTCCACTATAAATATGATCTTCCAAATTCTACAAAAAAAAAAAATATCTTAATAATCTTTTTAATGATTAACATTAAAAAGTAAAAAATATAAAAAAAAATAAATACTACGAATTTTATTCCAAAATGTACAATATATCATTAAGGTATATATTTTTAAGAAAATACATACCCAACAAGGTGTATATTTTGAAAATCTACTTAAATATTTTTGTAGTAAAAAATGAATTAAAAATTTACATATATAATCCAACAACTTCCATAGGCACTCGGTCGACATCGGATGCATCTACTCAACAAATGTGGACGAAAGCATTAATAACCCATAATACACGTATTTGGTTTGCATTGCATGGAGATGGAGTGTCCTCGCTAATCATTCATCTGAATAATTGGGATGCCTCTCTCTGTCCTTACCTTTCTTGGTGCAGCTCCTATGTCTCCACTGTTAACAATAGACATCTCATCCGGACAACATTAATTTCCTCCATCACGATGGACTCCACTACTTTTTCTCCCTCAAATCAATCAATCTTTGTGATAGAACCCCTTGTTGCGGAGGATCATCCAAAAACCATTTTCACAAATATTTGAATTGTTAGTCCCATCCACTTAAGGGGGCTAATAGTCACGGCATCCGGACTAATGTTGGATATGATTTTGCAAGGCAAAATTTTGATGTTATCGATCGTTGAAAGTCAAGTTTGACTTTAAAATCGAAATTTACGTTTCGCGTAGATAAATCTGGACTATTTATTTGCTCAAAACCGATTAAGGGTAAATAAGAAATTAATTGTTCAAGATACGCTCAAATGAACATTAAGGAAAAAGACGGGGCTTTAGTCCCACATAGCTAACCGGCGAGAGCCAGCGCTTCCTTATATGTGTTCATGTGATAATGGAGGATGAGGAGCTTTAATTTATGCTCCACATAGCAATGACGTGTCGTGATCAGGTGACACCACGTGACATGTCGGTGTGACGTGTCATGATCAGGTGGCGCCACGTGACATGTCGGTGACGAGACAATGCCTATGTGGCATGTGACTGTGTAGAGAACGATGATTGGATTGGGCGAATAAATGGTGGCCGTCGGATCAAAGATCTGAACAGATCGCAGGAAGGTGCGATATGAAACGTTAGATCAAAAATCTGGACAGATCGTAGGCAGGTGCGATCTGGAGCGTCGGATTCAAATCTGACTGTGAAGAAGGAGGATGGATCTGAGGTGTCGGATTAAATGTTCTAATCTGGCGGCTGAAATCAAGATGAGATCTGAAGAATTATAACTCTTCATATCAACGGACGAGATTAAAAGACCTTTAAAGGTTCGTTATAAATGGTCCAGATCTGTTCGAACCAAATAGACCTCTCTACTTGATCATTTCATTCATTCAAGCATTGCAATATAAAAGCATTTGCACTCATCCATCTTCTGCATCGAGAGTCCAAAAAGCCTACGGAAAGGTTCTGGGAATTTGAAGTGCTACTAATCCGAGACGACTCCGTTGTATCTTGGAAACGAATTGCTGCTATTCGTGAGCACCAGTAGCGGAGTAATATCGTTTTACGGAGATAGTGTCGAACACTAACCTCGACGTAAACCAATCAGTTTGCTTACTCCGAAAGTAACCTCCCGAAAGATCCGACGGTCATAAATCGACTAAGTCAAATACTGAGGAGATACAAGTTAGCAACCAACAGTTAATAGCCCTTATAATTTACATCCTTCGTATTGACCCTCGAACAGATTAGGCATTAGAGACGAGAACATGTTCTCCCTTTCTCCTCTTTATTATCTTTTGGAAGTTCACTTCACATAGAAAATATTAGGAAAAGAACTTCTTACATAGCTCACTTCACTACTACGTCTTTCATGTATGTAGTTGACTATAATACACTTGACGTTAGATAGGACAGATAATTACCCTACGGGTTGATTAGAAAATAAAATTCTAAAAAAAAAGTAAGAAGTGAACCATCAAAAATAAAAAAATTTATTATTAATTCTCAATCAGCTAATTACATATCTATATAAACTCTAGACTCTTATAAAACTAAAAAAGAAAAACGAAACCCAATAGAAATTGAAATTAACACTAATATAGATAAACTAAGACCAATAAATATTAGAAAAATCAAAATTATCTTAAATATCATAAAAACAAAAATTACTCGAAAGCTCAGACGAGGACGTAAACATTATTTTTTGGGCCCGAAATTTGGTAGTTGCATGCCTAAATGTAAATTTCTGAATTCTGTACGTGTGACTGCGAACATAGTTTGATTCCGAATCCTGAATAAAAAATTATGATTTTTTAAAGTTCAAGGGGTCATGTTGGGTTGGTCTTGCATCAATACTCTATTCGACTAAATCGAGTCATGTTGTCAATCAACTGGGGTAGCATCTTTGAAGTATTTTTGTGTCATTTTGACATATTTAAACACTCTCCGTTTGATACTAATTAGAATGAACCACATGATAATTGGATCGATACATTGTTGCACCTAGACTTAAACTTATTAAATTCTAAGCATTTTTTAATTGATTTGCTTTGATACTCTAAGCATGTTGCACCTAGACTTAATGGAATGTTAAAGTTGAGTGCCTGACACGATAAATTTCTCTTCAATCCTTGACACCTTAAGGAAAGGATAAATTAATTAGAATCGACAAGGAAAACGGAAATGATTAGTGAGTAAGTAAGACGGTGTTTGGTAGATTTATTTTTTATTTTTATTTTTCAAAGAAAATATGATTTTTCAGAAAACATATTTGGTTTGTATTTTTCAGATTTATTTTTCAAAAAAAAATATAGTATTTTCTGAAAATTTAGAGAATGAAATAAAGTCATTTTCCAGAAAATAAAAAAATACGAGGGTGTTTGGTTTCCTCCATTTTCTATTTTTATTTTTCAGAAAACCGTATTTTCTCATTTTCTGAAAAATAACTTTATTTCATTATCTAATTTTCCAGAAAACGCTACATCTTTTTCTGAAAAATAAGGTTGAAAAATGCAAACCAAATACGATTTTCCAGAAAACTGTATTTTCTACTGAAAATGAAAATGAAAAATAAGCATATCAAACGCCCCCGTACGATTTTCTTGAAAATTAAAATAAAAAATGGAATCAACCAAACACACCCTAATATTCTCATGCATGACTAATAATCTTTAACTCTATGTAATAGCAAACTCTACTTGAATTTAGTTTGTAATGCTCTAATTGAGGCAATCAATTGTTAATTTGCATATATCAAATGATCAGTCTTATTATAAATACTCGCACCCAAGTTAAGACCATGAACTTGTCATCGAATTGGCCATTAGTGAGTTCTTCAAGTGCCTTATTCTATGAACACTTTCACGGGGCCATCTCAAGAAAATTGGAGGTCTATTGATGATCTAGGTTAGTTTTTAGATGAAAGATAAATAGATAAAGAAAAAAATATATAATTTTAGAAAACTACAAGCACTTCCTTTTTAGCTTGATTTTTATATGCGCTTGCGATCGATAATATAAAGCATTGACTTTTGGAAACTTACAATAATCAATTGTTTCTTTTGAATATTTTTAAAAAAAATATTTTTAAGTAAAGGGAAAAAAAAACTCCCAATAATAATATATTAATTTTCTATCTCTATACAACACATAAATAATTTTTGAGAGTGACAATACACCAGAAAACCCAAAGTGTCATCCAGAACTATTTTTCATGATGTGAAAGTGTGTTTCATTGCAAGTGTTGTCTAAGTGGATTTTAGTTTTCTTTGCCAAAAAACAAAAATAAAAATGAGGGAAAATTATGTCAACTTTAATTTGGCAGAACCATATATGTTGATTGCAATGGATAGAAGTGGTTCCAAAATACATATAAAGGAAGGTCTCCTATGAGCTTCAATAGCTGTAAAGTTTACAGGTGACCTTCTACCAAAAATGCTTGAGATTTTAAATTAAAAAATATTGTTTGATTTTTTTTTTTAAAAAAGAAAGGCTTTAAACATAAACATTCTGCATTCATAAAGGGGATTGTTTAATTACCACTAATACATCTTCATTTATTCATCCAAATGTTAAAAAAGAAAAAAAGAAGTGAGCATCTAATTTAATAATGACAGAAAATCTCTACTCAATTGGATTTGATAGAAGTCAACAAGTTTGGATTGATCTAGAACTTAATTAAGTGACTTTACGAAAAATAACACGTGCCAAAGGGCTCATTAATGGCGTAACTAGCTAGGATTTTAGACTAGGAGAGGAGATTTTTAAAAATTTCAAAAATTAATGTAGATCAATTTTCAACTTTTAAAAGTTTAAATTTTGAATTTAAGTAGTTGAAACAAAATTAAATTGGAAAATTTTGATTTTAGCCCTCTATTCTATTTGAAATAGCGATTTATCACTCATATTATACTCGATAATACCTTGTTTGAAGTAGATTCATCTCATATCTTTTTAAAATACTTCACTATTTTTTCTAATAATTTAAAAACAAATAACAAATAAAATGGATAGAAAATAAATAATTAATAAACAAAAGTATGAATATATAAAAAATTAATACTATATTTTTTTTCAATACTTAAATGACAATTTACCAAAAAGCGTACCCAAGAATATGTATTTACCAAAAGACGTACTATGATTTCATTTTTACCAAAGGGCACACTCATTATAGTGAACTTCCTCTTATATCCCTCCTGTTATCTATTGTCTTTCTCTTTCTCTCTCAGTAATAAATTCTGAGACGTCAGCACATGCAATGTGACTTAATTACTGACTTTTATTTTAAAATAATATATTATGGAATCGGCGTTAAATTAAAAAACGTAAGGTAAAAATTGAAATAATATTTCACTTAAAAAATTTCTCATCCGATTTAAAAATATAAAGAAATAATTTTTGTTTTTGATTAATAGAAATTAATATATTAAATAATATTTAATAAATATATTAATGTATAAAAAGTTTTTTGAAATAAACGGTTGGATTTAAAAATATAAATAAATGATTTTTATATTTGATTAATAGAAATTAATATATTAAATAATATTTAATAAATATATTAATATATAAATTTTTTTTGAAAAAAACTGACCATGGGCCAGAAAATAGATTTCAGGCCCACGCTCATGGTCAGAAAATAGATTTCAGGCCCACGCTAAGTCTGAAATATTTTTAATTCAGGCCCACGCAGGGTTTGAAATCTTTTGATTCAGGCCTGACGTAAACTCAAATTTTTTTTATATTTTAAAAATATATTAATATATAAAAAAACCTATCAAAACACTTAATTTCAGATTAAAAAGCAGAGCCTGAAGTCATCATAGGAGAGTCTGAAGTCAAATAACTTCAGATCTTATAAATAATTAATATAATAAATAATAATTAAACATAAAAAATATTTTTAATATTAAAAAATTTTCAGTGCCCTTTGGCCTGAAGTCATCCGACTTCAGGCCTAAGGAGGGCACGAAGTCTGATGACTTCAGACCCTCCATCATTAAATATATAAAAATATAAAAAACTTTTTTATAAAAAGGTTTAATATATAATTACATATTATTTATAATTTTTATAAAAAGTATAATATATAATTACATAATAATAAAATACTATAGGAGTGGTTTAGGTAAATCAGTGAATTTTGAGCAAAACTCAGTGATGGACCTACCATATTTGGAATTCTAAAAACTCTATATCAGTAGACAAGGATGAACTAGGAGATGAGATTTTGGGTGCCGAAACCTCTAAGCTTGCTGTATCACCAATGCTATAGGAGTGGTTTAGGTATATCAGTGAGTTTTGAGCAAAACTCATTGATGAACCTACCATATTTGGAATTCTGAAAACTCTATATCAGTAGACAGGGTTGAGCTAGGAGATGAGATTTTGGGTGCCGAAACCTCTAATCTTGTTGTATCACCAATGCTATAAGAGTGGTTTAGGTATATCAGTGAATTTTCAGCAAAACTCACTGATAGACCTACCATATTTGAAATTCTGAAAACTCTATATAAGTAGCCGAAACCTCTAATCTTGCTGTATCACCAATGCTATAGGAATGGTTTATGTATATCAGTGAGTTTTGAGCAAAACTCACTAATGGACCTACCATATTTGGAATTCTGAACACTCTATATCAGTGACAGGATTGAGCTAGGAGATGAGATTTTGGGTCCCGAAATCTCTAATCTTGCTGTATCACCAATGCTAAAGGAGTGGTTTAGGTATATCAGTGAGTTTTGAGCAAAACTCACTAATAGACCTACCATATTTGGAATTCTGAAAACTCTATATCAGTAGACATGGTTGAGCTAGGAGATGAGATTTTGGGTCCCGAAATCTCTAATCTTGCTGTATCACCAATGTTAAAGGAGTGGTTTAGGTATATCAGTGAGTTTTGAGCAAAACTCACTGATATAATTCTGATAGACCTCCATCATTAAATATATAAAAATATAAAAAACTTTTTTATAAAAAGGTATAATATATCATATTTAGAATTCTGAAAACACTATATCATATTTGGAATTCTGATAGACCTCCATCATTAAATATATAAAAATATAAAAAAACTTTTTTTATAAAAAGGTATAATATATAATTACATATTATTTATCAAAACTCACTGATGGACATACCATATTTGGAATTTTAAAAACTCTATATCAGTAGACAGGGTTGAGCTAGGAGATGAAATTTTAGGTGCCGAAACCTCTAATCTTGCTGTATTACCAATGCTATAGGAGTGGTTTAGGTATATCAGTTAGTTTTGAGCAAAACTCACTGATAGACCTACCATATTTGGAATTCTGAAAACACTATATCAGTAGACAGGGTTGAACTAGGAGATGAGATTTTGGGTGCCGAAACCTCTAATCTTGATGTATCACCAATGCTATAAGAGTGGTTTAGGTATATTAGTGAGTTTTGAGCAAAACTCACTAATAGACCTACCATATTTGAATTCTGAAAACTCTATATCAGTAGACAGGATTGAGCTACGAGATGAGATTTTGGGTGCCGAAACCTCTAATCTTGCTGCATCACTAATGCTATAGGAGTGGTTTAGGTATATCAGTGAGCTTTGAGCAAAACTCACTGATAGACCTACCATATTTGGAATTCTGAAAACTCTATATCAGTAGACAGGGTTGAGCTAGGAGATGAGATTTTGGGTGCCGACACCTCTAATCTTGTTGTATCACCAATGCTATAGGAGTGGTTTAAGTATATCAGTGAGTTTTGAGTAAAACTCACTGATAGACCTACCATATTTGAAATTCTGAAAACTCTATATCAGTAGACAGGGTTGAACTAAGAGATGAGATTTTGGGTGCCGAAACCTCTAATCTTGCTGTATCACCAATGTTATATGAGTGGTTTAGGTATATCAGTGAGTTTTGAGCAAAACTCACTGATAGACCTACCATATTTGGAATTTTGAAAACTCTATATCAGTAGACAGGGTTGAGCTAGGAAATGAGATTTCGGGTGTTGAAACCTCTAATCTTGTTGTATCACCAATGCTATATGAGTGGTTTAGGTATATCAGTGAGTTTTGAGCAAAACTCACTGATGGACCTACCATATTTGGAATTCTGAAAACTCTATATCAGTAGACAGGGTTGAGCTAGGAGATGAGATTTTAGGTGCCGAAACCATTAATCTTGTTTGTATCACCAATGATATAGGAGTGGTTTAGGTATA